>PVKA01003726.1:0-106623 GCA_004027165.1 Ctenomys sociabilis | reverse complement strand
GTCAGCCGCTGTCTCGGGCCGGTCTGTGGGGCTGGTTGGCGTGGACAGGATGGAGGAGGCCACTGGAGTCAGCCGCTGTCTCGGGCCGGTCTCTGGGGCTGGGTGGACGCGGGCGGAATCGAGGAAGATCTGATTCTTTCCTTTGGTTTTTCCATTCTTCTGTTAAGCCCATACACTGAGCACTTTATATTATTAAGTTATGATAATTTTCAGTTCTCAGGTTCTCATTTGGCTCTTTATATCTTCTCTCTCTTTGCTGACTTTATATGTCTCTTTGCGTCATTCTCCTTTTTTGTTTCACATGTGTTCATAGTTATTGATGGAAACATTTTAATGAGGCTGCCTTCAAATCATTGTCCAGTGGTCGTGTCCCTGTCATCTTGGTGTTGGCATCTATCCATTGCCATTTTCATTCAGTTGGAGGTTGTCCTTGTTCTTGGTATAACGAAAGAATCTGGTTGCATTTTCATGTTTTACAATGAGGCTCTGTATGACCTAATCCTCTTGTGTTAGCCACCTTGCTCTGCTTGGTAGAGCAGGGAGAGGCAGGGTGTAAGCAGTAATGTCACCTGCTTCTTCCTGGTGATGGTAAAAGCCTGAGCTCCCCGTGTGACCTTTGTTACTCCTGGGGGTTAGGGTGCGGGCCTCGTTAGAGCTAAGATTTCCAAGTCCCCATTCCTCATCAAGGCTCCTGTAATGCCACCATAGCAGGAAATGGGGAGCCTTGTTCCCACCAGGTGATAATGGATGCTGAGACTTCCCAGCTGGGGCATGTGAGCTGCTGCTGATGAAAGTCCTGGCTCTGCACAACTTATTACAGCCCAATGAGGAGAGATGTCTGGGCTTCCTACTCTGCCTCTGCCAGACAAGTATTTGGCTGAAAGTGTTTAGCCTTGCTCAGCTGCCCCCATCTTGTTCTCTGAAAGATAAAATGGGGTTGCATTGGGTCTTTTGAGTGTGTGTGTGTATTTTAGGGAATGGTCTACAGAGTGTTCAGCGTTATACTGCTACATTGGATTTGTAGTAATCCACCTGTTTACAGCCTCCCGAGAACTGGGATTACAGGTGCATGCCACCACCCAGAGTCTCAATTGCTGTCTCAACATGAGACCTGGGGGTGGGGCTAGCACAGCAGGACAGGAATCCAAGGCCCAGGATCAAAACCCAGGCCTCTGTGCCTGCTTGCAGGTGCTTTAATCCACTGAGCTATTTGGATGGCCCAACGAAAAGTTAAGAAGAGGGGCAGGGCTCAGTGGAATAAGTGCTTCCCTGGCAAGTGCAAGGGCCTGAGTTCAATCCCTGGGTCCAAAAAAAAAGTTAAGAAGGATGTTTTTGGGGGGTGTGGCTGGCTCAGGCTTCCTTCAGGGTGGGTCTGGTAAGGTTTGTGGCAATTGTGGTAACCTGCATGAGCAGGCACTTAAACAACCGAGCTAACTGCAGCCCCTAACGTTGGGTCTTTATGTGCCTGCCACTCTTGGTACTTCCTGCTGCCTTTCTCAGAGGCTAGAGGATATAAGGAAGCACAAACTCAGGTCACTCGTTGGTGCTCCGGATTCCTGACAGTTCTTCCTTCTTCCTTGGGCCCTTCATAGTCTTCCTATGTTTTATATATTTTTTTAAAACTTAAGATTTGGGGCTATGAATATAGCTCAGTGGCCTAAGTACCTGCCCCACAAGTGCATGGTCCTGAGTTTAATCTCCACTATCCAAAACCTGACAATACAACAATAAAAAACAGAGGTTTTAATTTTAATCCACAGTACCAAAAAACTGATGAAACAAATAAACAAAAACAACATTTTTAGTTAAACTAAGTAGAAAGACTAAGGAAAGATGATGAACTTCATCTTGTCAGAAATGGAAACCCATCACAGACTTCCTTTGTATTTCAAATTTTTAAATTGGTTATATGCATATCATAAAATTTAGTATTCTACCAATTTCATTGCTTTTATAACTTGACAAAAGTTATTCATATTTGGTGTTATCATGTAATGTTTTGATATATGTATATTATAACTGGGCATAGTAGACTTGACTATAGGAGGCTGAAGCAGGAGAATTGCTTGAGCCAAGCAAATCAAGGTGAACATAGACAGTGTTACAAGGACCCATTTCAAAGACAGAAGGAAAGGATCATCAACAGAGCACAAAGAAAACCCATAGATTAGGAAGAATTTTTAGCTGACTGACAAAGGACTTCCAACTAGAATATATAAAGAATTAAAAAAATCAGGTCTCCCAAATTCAAACACCCAATTGAAAAAAAGGGCATTTGAGATGAATACAAACTTCTCAAATGAAGAAATACAAATGGCAGACAAATATCTGAAAAAATGTTCATCATTGATCATTCAAATTAAAATAACACTGAGATTCCATCTCACCCCAGAAACAATGGCTATCATCAAGAAGTCAACCAATATCAAATGCTGGTAGGGCTGCAGGGGAAAAGGAACCCTTCTCTGCTCTTGGTGAGAGTGCAGACTAGTGCATTCAGTGTGCTGCTTCCTTAGAAAACAAGTCTAGGGGCTTAATCTGACTCAGTTACTTGCCTTCTGAGTGTCTTCCCAGAAGAATTAAAAACATTCATAGCACAGTGATATATGTGCATCCATGTATATAGCAGCACCTGTCATAGCTAAATCTTGAAAATAACCCAAATGCCCATCAACTGAGGAATGAATAAAAAGATGTGGTATTTTTATATAATAGAGTACTATGCAGCTATAGAGGACGAATTTGAGGTGTTTATAGGTAAATGGATGCAACTAAAAACCATACTTGTAAGTGAAATAAATCAGACTTGCATGTGCAAACATTGTGTTGTCTCCTTAGTATAAGAAACTGAAAAAATAAATAAAACCTAAAATCTACAACAGCTATTGTGAAAGGGAGAAAAAAAACTTTTTCTCAATAAGAAAGAACAAAACTGCTCAAGAAGAAAGAACAACTGGGATGGATTGAAAAAAGGAAAGGAAATGAAAAAATGTTTATATGTAAGATAAGAAATTATACTACTGGCTTCTTTTAGTTCATTGAGAAAAACAGATTGTGCTTATATTGCTTGATCAATTATGCATTGTTTGTATCTGTAATCTGAGCAGCTAATTTGAAGATAACAATATGTAATATATTATCTATTGTTAATCTGTTATCTTATTTTGAAATTCTGTATTATTGCTTTTTTCTTTTTTAAAATAAAATTTAAAAAAAAACAAGAAGGAAAGAAAGGAATTAAAAAGAGAATGTTTTGCTTTGTCTTAGTTACTTTTCTCTTATTGCTGAGACAAAATACATGGAGGGGAGGATTATTTAGTTCACAGTTTATAGTCGTAAGCACATAATCAGCTGGCTGCAAAGTAGCATGGCCCTGCAGAGGAGTGTAACAGGAGGAATACTTCATGGCAGGCAGAAGACAGAGAAAGCAACAAGCAAGGAACCACTAGTGACAATAGCTGTTACCTTCTGCCCTTTTTGTATTCTATCCAGGTTACTCAGTTTAGGGCGGGTGCCAAAGCAATCAGCGGACTAAGTTTTTAATTACATACCCTGAATCATAGCATCCTTAATCCTAACATTGCATGAATCAATCCCAGAATGTCACAATCTCAGATCCAGCCACCTCTGAAAAAGCTCAACTATGACTGCATGAGTCTTTGCAAGACATCTAGATACAGGCCATAACATGCCTGTAATCCTAGCAGTTGGGAGGCTGAGGCAGGAGGATGCAACCTAAGTTTTCAAATTTGAGCCCACTGTGGACAATTTAGCAACTTAGCAAGACTCTGCCTCAAAATAAATAAATAGACTGGGGAATAGCTTAGTGGTACAGTACCTGCCTGGCAAATGTGAAGTCCTCAGTTCAATTCCCAGTATCCAAAACAAAACAAAATAAGCAAACACACAGAAAAGGGCTGGGGATATAGTGCATTGTAACAGCACTGAGTTCAATTCTCAGTATAGCCAGGGTAGTAATAGTAAGAGGAGGAAGAGGAGGAGAAAGACAAGGAGGAGGAGCAGTGGTAGTAAATGAACTTTATTCTAGTATTAAAGGATATGTAAACTTTCTGATTGTTCTTGAAAGACATCTAAGAAAGAATAAGAAGAATGAAATATAATTTTTTTACAAACAGAACTACCTTAATTTTTTACCTTTTGAAAGTAATTTGTCTTTCTCTGCTTTATTTAGGATCTTATTCTTATTTTTGGTGTTCAGTTTTACTGTGGAACTTCATTACTAGAATTATTTTATACCTAAGTGTTGATTTTTTAAAAATGTATACAGGCTATGTACAATATATGTTATACGTCATGTAACATATGTGTTGTATACCATATGCTGTATCTCCCATACATGTTGTGTGTGGTGCTGGAGATGGAAGACAGGCCCTAGTCCAGAACATTTCTGGGAAGTGACCAGGTATCATGTCCTGGAGCCTGACTCTTCTCCCTTTTCTATTCTGTTTTCTGTTTAAAGTCAAGTAATTTAATAACTAATGTCTTACCAGATCTAAATGTACCATCTCTTATTTCTACTGATTCTTCCTTGTGGTTCTTTGTTTTCTTACTATACACACACGTGTGTGTGTGTGTGTGTGATATTTTGTTTGTTTTTGTTTATTTGACTAGTGGGTAAAGCTCTCTCAATCTTTTTACTAGTTGATGAAGCTCTCTCAATATATATATATATATATATATATATATATATATATATATATATATATATATATATGTTTTTTTCTGGCCATAATTAAACTGCATTGCACAGAAAGAATTCTCCATGATTTTGTCACCTGAGAACACTTGTCTATATGCTGGAACTTCTTAGCCTAACATTAAAAAAATTAAACCATTTGATGGCATCAATTTAGATTCTAAAGCTAGGAAGGAAGCAGCTTATGATTATAAGTTCTTGTAACATCAGGCTTAGGACCATTCTTCACAGTGGGTTTGTTACTCTCCCCTCCACTGCAGATGTGTGTGACCTTTTGAGGCACAAGCTGTCTTTCAAGATCACCTTTTAGATCCACCCCAGCCCAAGTCAAACCTAGGGATTGTCTCCACACGAGGCCCTCACAGACTCCAACTGGCTGCTCTGAGCGCCAGGGCTGGAGCATGCCAGAGGACACCAGCTGCCTGTCAGGACCTCTCTGTTTACATTCAATTTAAAGGTGTTAAAGAGTCCTTTTTTTATTTTTTTAAGCCTGTTCAGTAATGCATTCTCCTTTTTTTTTTTTTTTTTTTTTTTTTTAATGTCTAGCATTTTAGGAGGCATATAAATCCTTCCCAAGAAATTCTGAGCTGTGGAGAATATACAGGTGCTAAGCAACCCCTCAGGATCATCTTCACCAGGATGGACCTATTGAGGAACTGACTTCTTTGAGCAGTCCTGCATAAATAGTCTGTGATAGACTTTCAGACAAGGAGGTTTTTAAATAGCAAGTCTAGTTATTTTACTGACTTTAAAATTTTATTTGACAGTGTTTTCTTCCTACATCAAAATCCTAGGAGATCCTTTTCCTGCCACATGAAAATGACTTTGTATCCAGTCCATGAGTGGGGACAGAGGAGGCAAGGTGGTGTGGCTGTGTGACAGGTGCTTGGGGTGAGTGTACACCCATAACACACTGGCCGTTGTCCTTGCACACTCATGGACTCTCATAGATCCCAGCAGAGGCAGTGTCATGACCTTTTTTTTCTTTCATAATGCAGCTTCTATGTAAGTCTGTGATGCATTCATGAGTGATTGAGTCTCTGAGACTAACCCTTTTCAGCTGTTGTTGGTGCTTAGCACATTTTCTGTGAGAGTTGGTGGCCATCTGCGCATGATATGTCCATCACTTAGCTTTTATTTATGTGTACTTCACATTCCTAAAGAAATTCTGCAATGACTCGGCCTATTTTCCCATTGTGCAGTGAAAACTGCTTCTAAAATGTCTCAGAATCATTCTATTTTGAAAATTGTTGGGCAAGCCAGATAACTCAGCTGACTAAAGGCCCTGCGTAGGCAAGTGCATGCCTGGTGTGGGGCTGACCAAATAGCTCAGCGGATTAAAGTGCTGCGAGCAGGCACAGGGGTCAGGGGTCCCATCCCCTGGCCTTCTGTACCAGCCCCGCCCCCTGAGAAAGGCTGAGAAAGCGATTGAGACTAGGCATAGTGGCACGTGCCTGGAATCCCAGCTCTTGGGAGGCTGTAAACAGATGGATCACTAGGAGTCCAATCTGTGTAATGAGACCATGTAGATTCTGTACTAAAATACATTAAAAAAAAAGAAAGAAAATTGTTGATATCATGAAGCCATGTTCTGTTATCACCTGCGGCTTCATTAACATGCTTCAGCAGGGCCCGTCAACCCAGGAGCTGTGTCGTCCTTAGGGTCAGTGGCCTCTGGTACCTCCTGGCACTTTCCTTCAGGTCATCTCCATCCCTTGTGAGCAGTTTCCACACAGCACAAGTGTGTCCTTAAGTTGCTCTGCAAACTGCCTTTCCTTACTTTCACTCTACAGTGTAGTTAGTGGTGGACTTATTTTTCACAAATGACTTAAAGTTGGTATTTTACCCTTAGTTACCTCTTTTATGGCCAACGACCATTTAGGTATATATTTTCACCTTTTTTTCATCTTTAAAATGATACTAGCAATTAATATATTTTGGTGGTGGTGATGGGGCTTTCTCCAAGTCCTGATCAACTTCTAAAGCTTTTATTTTATTTAAAACACTTTATGAAAAATGTGTGACAGACATAATTGAGGTAAGAGAGGGCTACACCTGGTGGAACCAAGATTCAGGTCTTCACTGACCTACTTTACCAGGGAAGGGACTGCCCATTGCTCATCTCAGAATGCCAGCCAGTGCACAGTATTTCATAAACTATTAAGGCTTTGAGTGGCCAAAACTTTGCAAATTAAATTTAAAAGAAATTTTCAACGAATACTTTAGAATTTAATTATTTATAAGTTAGTTGTACTTCTTAAAGGAGGTTTTTTTTAAAAAAATTACTATCAGCTATATAATATTTCAGCTTTTTTCCCCCATTTATGTATTTGGTACAGGGTCTTACTACGAAACTCAGACTCACAGTGATCCTCCTGTTTTCATCCTCCCCGGATCTGGGATTACAGGTGTGTGCCACTATGCCTGGACTTGGCCACCTGGCTCAGCATGCCCCAGAGGCGGGCAGGCATGGCAATACAGGATTGGAGATCAAAATATTTCTTACATAGAATATTGTTATCCTTACCTTCTCTCCACCTCCCAATTTATAGTCACAAGTCAAATATGTGCATACCTTTTGCTGGTCAGCCAAGTCTGGCTCAGGATTAACTAAGAATTCATCTTTTATTAATGAAGTTGGGTAAAGCTGAGTACAACAGGGAGGTCCACCCAGGCCTGGGGCCTCCCTAGTCCTTGCAGCTTGCATTCTAAGGACTTGGATTTTAATCATAGATGAAACAGTGATTTGTAATGGCAGCTTCAAGTCTTACCAAGGATTTCTTTTAAACTGCATCTGAAGTAAAGATTAAGATTGAGTACTGGGGAGAAGAGAGGATATCAGTAGAACTTCATAAAACCACCGTAGAAGCCCAAAGAAGCAACAGCATCTACAAAGATCCCACTTATACACGAGGCAAACTGCTCTTTGTTCTTGTTAAAGATTGTGAACAGTGTGTTAAATAATATTAATGGCTGGGCTTGTCAGTACTTAACTGTACCTTCCTTTTACAAGTGATTTTATTGATCGATACAGACTCAATGTAACAGGGGCAGATTATTTTTACTGATTTTATCGAAACTTTAACCAAGTTTGTTAGTGCACCATGTATCTTTAAATAGATCTAGATGATGATGTAGATTAAGAAAAGCAAACCACCATCCATCTCTTTTTGATCTGTTAATAACTTAAATCCATCATTGCTAGCAAGTGTTCTCAGGTTCTGTTGTGTGTATGTTTCTGTGTGGCTGGTTAGAAATCTTACAATCTTGTTTTAAGAGTTGGTTTTTTCATGCAGGAAAACCCTAACCATTAATATAAGACTTGGCAGATAAATGTGTCAGCATAATTGGTGAAACAATCGACAAAATACAAAAAAATAAGTAGAACTTTAGAAATATTTGTTTTCTAAATTTAGTTGAGGTAGGCAGTGACCTATAGATGTGTACATTTTATGATAGTTATGCAACCATAACTAGGAAGCAGTTTATATGCCTACAAATAATTTCTTAGGACAGTATAGGTTATTTCCTCTCATGATAAACACCTTGCATATTAACTATAGAGAATTATGCTGCTTACTTCCACATATACTTTATTTTTCCAGTGATTTGTATGCTTTTCATTGATCTCAAAATGACATATATGTCATTTAATTTTTAGTGTAGAGCAGTTTTTTAAAAAATTCCTAAAACAGCCATATATATTATTTTTAAAGGCAAACAGTGCATTTCTTTTTAAAGAAAATTAATTAAACCAGTCTATTGAAAATTCATATGATGTGTTCCTGCCTACCTTGGGTTGACAAGCTTGACGGAATAGCTAATGAGAAGCTAATGAGAATTTAGGGGTGAGGAAGGTCAGTAGGGGTGATGGCTCTGGTAATAAGTAAAGGCAATTTGAAAAACTTTAGGAATCTCAAACTGTTTGTGATCTCAGGAGAGGAATTTATGTGAGAGTGGAGAAGAGAGTAGAAGTAAGAACTCCAGTGCAGTGTGGCCCCAAAGCTTTGACTATCTCTTCAGGCGTTTTAAAACTATGAAATTGGCATTTGTTGCCCACCTAGTTTGGCAGTATGGACCTTCTCTTGTAATGGCCCTTCCTACTGAGACATATTAAGGGTCCATGACCTAATCTAGAGCCCCATATGCATAAGGAGAACTCTGGTAAAATCCTCCTTTGCACCAGAGCAGGACAGTGCCTCCTAGGTGTATGCAGTCACTGAAGAGAGGGGGTGGGGTGTCACTGTCCTCATCACAGAAGCCCCTTCTTAAAACAGGTTGGATGGTGATATAGTTTCATTTATGTGGAGAGAAAAAAGATTACATATGTACTTCTTTTTCTTCACTCTCAAATTTCTGTTAAAAAGTTAGTGGTTTTGTCTAATAACAAACTTAACGTCCTAAGTAGTATTATCCTTCTGTGAATAGCAGTCCTTCAGGTGACTATAGTGAGTTTGAATTCCTCTTCAGAACCGCACTTTGTCATTCAGAAGATTTAAGACATTAGTCATAATGTGCTTATTTTATTGTTTTATCACATTTGTGTAAAGGAATCATGTATTTTAGAAAGACTTGCTTTTTTAGTGAAGTCTGCATTTAGATAGATGATACCAGTTTAATTAAGGAAAGACTACAACAAAGCTATTTTATGCTCTTTCCTTTTCTGATGTAAGTAATCTGTTTCTTCACAGATATCAGGAGCTCTCCATGAAGTTTAATATGAGTTAGGAAATAGAGAATTTTGTCACTGGTTTGACTTTATGCAAACTTCAAAAAACTTGAAAAACCAAGAAACTAGAAGGGTTTTCTATAATCCCTTGACTTAGACCAGTGATACTAATTTTTTTATTTTTATTTTTATTTTTGTCTTGTGTTTTTGAAACAGTTCAGGCTGGCCTCCAACTTAGAGCAACTCTCCTGCCTCAGCTTCCCTAGTGCTGGGACTGCAGGTATGTGGATTGCTATACCAGTTATTCTGAACCTCGAGCAGCCTTTGCTTCACAGGGGCTGTTTGCTTGGCAATGTCCAGAGACAGCTGTGGTTGTGGCCATTATGAAAGAGGGTGCTACTGGTGCAAAACAAGTAGAAGCACGCCTTCTGCCGTGCGCACTTCTCAACAAAAAACAGGTTATTTGGCCAGCATGCCATGAAAGAGCAAGCTTTAAAATTATGGCTTAGTCACCTCAAAATTGTATTGTTTTTTATTTTTCTTGTGTGCATTTCTAATTATAGATTTTAAAATATATCATCTATAATGCTTTGTACTCTCTTAACCTAAAACTGTGCATAAGCATTGATGATATACTAAATATTCCTATAAGTGAAGGTTTTCATATTTTTCTTAACTTTATATTATGTAGATTATCAACACATGAAAATAATATTATAAAGCCCAGATTACCACCATCCAACTCCCATAGCTACCATTGCAGAGGAACCATCGTCATCTCTTCCCGAATTTGCGCCATTCCCACACACACATAATTCTGACAGTACCCTGATATCACATTCTCACTCCTAAATATTTCAGGATGAACCATTTTAAATAAAGATGCCATAGTATTCTCTCTTGTGGACACAGTATCTTTTAAGAGCCTGTTGTGAATTTTTAGGTTTGCATTTCATTTTCTCCTTGAACAGTCTCCTTTAGACTGTTTTGTTGGAGTTTAGGATCTGTTTTCTTTCTGTAACCTGCATGTGGCATATTCTTATTCTACAGGTGGAGTAGAAAGTGTGCAAGCTAAGCAAGCAAGAATGAGCACAAGGCCTTTAATTTCATTAAGCACTGTGTAACTTGTAAAGATTAATGTACATATCTCTTGCTAATTCTTTCCAATTACTTAGTTCATATACATTCCCAGGCCTGGTTAATTATGCTGAAGTCAGGTAGTAATTTTGCATGGTGTTCTGACAACAAGGGAATTTTCCTGGCGTAACCTTGCCCTCTCTCACAGGCCCGCAGCAGATTAGGCCCTCGGCCCAGAGTCCATTCGTTTTCTGCTCAGGCCTAATTGCTGCCGACTGGCTGCCACAGGTACTGGGATAGCCTGTGTTTAAAGAGGCAGGGACTTCTGAGAACAAATAAGGAAAGATTAATTGTTTGTTTTGTTCCCTCCCAAGAGAAATGTGGGTGCTTAATCAAGAAAAATAATTTCTTCTGTTGATTTGGCTTATTTGGAGAAAAGATAATTGTGTAAGGGTAGGCACAGAATGATGCCTTTTATAAGAGGTATGGCCACTGCTACACCAGAGACAAGGGTACAGGGTAATAAATGTAAGACACTGACGAAATGGATGGGGATGGCTCACATTTCTCATAGTAAGTAATCTGGCTGTTGGGCTTTTATTTGTACCAGTAGTGCTAGCTAGTGTTGTCATTTGTTTTGTCTGGATCTTCGGAAATCTAATCAAGGAGACAATAGTGTAAAAAAATCAACAACACTTTTCCAAATTGTTCTTAATTGCTAGCACACAGAGTGAGCTAAATGCTGTGATGTTTCCAATTAAAGAACCTGTTTGTAACAAACACTATTAAATCTATCTTTCCCAATCTGATAAATAAGCTATCAAAGAGTAGAGCAGATTAATTGAGATCAGTTAGTTCCAGATTTCTTATAATAGGGAATGTACACTAACATTATTTGAACCTGGCAAACTTAGCATGGTAACTGTCACTTGTACCTTTGGCTAATACAAAGAGAAATACAATTAGATATTATTATATTGCCTATTTTATTTTTAATGTATTTGGCACAGAGTCTTGCAATGCAGCTCCAACTTGTAGTGATTCTCCTGTTTTCAGCTCCCCTGGGCTGGGATTACAGGAATGTACTGCCATGCCCAGTCTAGGTGGCCAGTTCAGCGTGCCTGGGGGCAAGACTGGCCTTATATTGTTTAGGATTTTTAGTACCCAAACTATTTTCTTTTCAAAGTCTCTAGTTATATGAAGATATCTGATAAGTTCTGGATTGAAGCTGACCCTTGAATTTAAAAAGGAGTTAGAGTGATGACGTTAAAAGAACAATGGCCAGTCCCAGTCCAGGCTGTGGGCCCTGCCCAAGCCTCATTCGCTTTCAGAACCTGGACCACAGCAGCAAACCTCTGCAGTCCCTCAGCTATCACATCAGCCCCTGCAGATACCAAAGATGATGCCTGAAAACCAGTATCTGTCTGAACAGGGATTTCAGAAACAGCTGTCTAAACCCTCCCATCCCTTCCCCTCTCAGTCAGGGTTACCAGGGCATAACCACCCCAGTAACCACTGGCAGATGTCGAAGCCTCTCATCGCTGCTGCCCCCCCAGGGATTCAAATAAGAATGCCATGTCTGCTGTGTGAACATGGGGTCCCAGAAATGCCCAGTCCTGTGGGGCATAGGTTCCAGTCACCAATGGGAATCAAGCAGGATCCCCGAGATTACTGTGTTGATTCAGAAGTGCCTAACTCCCAGTCATCCTACATGGGAGAGGGAATGGGAGAGGGATATTTCTCCAGCAACCATGAAGGTTTTTCATATGAAAAAGATCCCTGATTATGCTTTGATGACACTTGCATTGTGCCTGAGTGACTGGAAGGCAAAAATCAAGCAGGAGCTGATCACGTACTGGGAAGGGCCCCCTTGCCAGAGGCTAGGCTCACTGTAGCTATGTCAGTTCCTGGTCACCCTGCTTAATGATCCAGCCAGTACCAACTTCATTGCCTAGACCAGCCGAGGCACGGAGTTCAAGCTGATAGAACTTATGGAGATTGCTCAGCACTGGGGAATCCAGAAGAACGACTGGCCATGAACTACAAGCTGAGCATTCTCTATACTATTACTATGAAAAGGGCATTATGCAGAAGGTGGCTGGGGAGCGATACATCCACAAATTTATCTGCAACCCGATGCCCTCTTCTCCATAGCCTTCCTGGACAATCAGGGCCTATTCCTGAAGGCAGAGTCCAAATGTCCCCTGAGTGAGGAGGACACCCTGCCCCTGGCCCACTTTGACAACAGACCTGCTTATCTGCTGGATGTAGACCACTGCAGCAGCCTCCCCTATGCCAAAGACTTTGCTCACTAAGTTCTCAAGTGGCTGAGCGGCCAAACCCTAGAGCTAGCAGCTCCCATTCAGCAAACAAGGGCACCAGTTTTGTGTTCTTGGCTATTCCTAAAGCTTGCCCTTTGAGTATTCTCTGAGAACCTGAGCTGACTCTGGATCGACACCCTTACACACAGATATCTTAGCAGGGAGTGGGAGCAGGGAGGGGCAGAAGGCCACCCAGAGTGGAGATAGTTCTGACAAGGTTTCTGAAAGAGATCTAAACAGAGCCTCCTTACCATCATGGACTATATATGCCAAGCAGTACTTTGCTCAAGTTAGTACCTGCAAAATTGACCAATGGTGAAACCATTTGCATTGATCATGGACAACTACATGTCTTTACACAAATTTCAATAAATTTGCACAGTTTATTGAAAAAATAAGTCTTGATTTGCAAAGAAAAAAAAGGGCATATTGTCCCTCTGATGGAAGGGGATGGACTTGTAAATTTAAGAATGTCTAGAACCACCAGGAGGTGACAAACTTCCTATAAAAGATTACATAGGAGTGGAGGTCACATGACTATTACAACTACTTACCCCTATCATTGCAGGGCGGAAGCTTCCATAAAAGTGGGTCTGTGTTACAATTAAAACTTTATTTATAACGGGCAGCAGCAGCAAAACAAACTTGGCCTTTGGGCTATAGCTGATAGTTGGAGGCAGCCTAGGTGGATCAGTGTCTTAGTTACTCTTCCCTCATTGCTGGGACAAATACCCAACACCCAAAATGAAGGAAGGAAAGGTTTATTTAGCTCACAATTACTGGAGGTTTCAGTCCATATTCATCTGGCTCCCAGGCAGAGATGCACAAGGCAGAGAGCAGCAGTTCATGGCAGCAGAACAGCAACAACAAAGAGCAACGGTTAAAAAAAGTCTGTCTCAGCTGGGCGTGGTGGCGCATGCCTGTAATCCCAGCACTGGGGAGGCTGAGGCAGGAGAATTGTTGTGAGTTCAAGACCAGCCTGAGCTACAAAGTGAGCTTAAGGCCAGCCTGAACTGCAGAGAGACTCCGTCTCAAAAAGACAAAAAAAAAAAAGTCTGTCTCTCTGTCTCTCAGGCTATCCACCCAGGGTGGGGTGTAATACACCCATAATCCCAGTAATACTAAATCCCATAATCCCAGTAGATCATGAGTTAATCTCAAACTCTAGAAGTCCCCACTCCATGACTGCATGAGGCTTTGGGGGGACAACTAGACACAAACCATAACAACCAGTCCCGTGGAGGACTGACACGGAACACTGCTCTGGCATGAGAAAGTTGCGCATCTGGGACCTGAGCTGCCACTTCCTCTGTATGAGCTAGGTGGTTGGTTACTTCATATCTCTGAGCATTGGTCATCTTTTCTATAAAAGAGGAATAAAAAGATACACCAAGTTACGCATAGTAACTACTTGAGCTAGCACACATGAAGCATCTTCCAGTTCCTAAAATACAGTTTTACAGTAAGGAGTAGCTATTTTTTTTTAAAGAAAAAAAAAAAAAAACAGTGACACAAAATTTCAAAACAAGATTATAGGAGAGTAACAATGGTTAGGTCATGAAAAATTGAGCTGTTCTTTTTGCTCAGCTCTGTGGGCTATATTTGGCAGATGTGTCTTGTCCTTATTTTCTCCAAGTCCCAGAAAATACCTAGGACTCCAAAGAGCAGGGATTAATGCCTCATCTTAATTACTTAACCATGAAAATTAAATTACCAAATGTTTTTTCACAAACCAGCTTAACCATTCAGTGAAAACCATGACTAATTTAAAATGCTATTTGGGACTAGGCAGGCCAGAATTTTAAAGATGGTGCAGAATGTTGCGACTGGAAAGTTCTGATGAAATCTTTTAAGTCATTCATTCACTTACCCACTAATTCACAAATAAACATCTTTTAGGGATGGGTTCTGGCCAGACCTCTGCAAGGAGCTTTACTTTGATTGTCTCCTGGTAGTCATCAATGTCCTGGCTCCACAACAACACTGGGTAGGTACTTCAGCTCAGTCTGCCCAAATACTGACTGTTCCTTGAAAGACTGGGTAAGCCTGACCATAAATCTATGGCTTTCCTCAACTGAACAACTTAGTAACAAACAGCACAAGCTTCCTGGTGGAACCTCAGGATGTAGCTCAGTGCCAGAGTGCTTGTTTGTCATACATGAGGCCTTCAGATTAATTGCCAGCATTGAAAAAATAAGTGAATAAATAAACAAAGGCAAACAAAGGCCCAGTGGTCAAGGGATAGGCTGCAGGGTGCTTGTGTGGGAACCTCCTGAGCCAAGACCTCTCACTAGTCAGTCTTCCCGGTGAGGGGCAGGTGGCAGCAGGCTCAGTATCATGGTTTAGTGCGTATAGTAGTTGTATCTCCTTTTTGTGTATATATTGTTTTCAATAGTGGCAGTCATTAAAAACAAATCTTTATGAAGTAAACTGAATTTTCAGTCACTCTTGAACACAGTGAAGAATATTTACTGTATTCCAACCTACTAGAGCATATTTGGAAATAATATTCACATGTCATTTTAAAATATGGGTGACAGTGTTCTTTGTATTATTAGTAAATACAATAAAGTGTGTGTGTGTGTGTGTGTGTGTGTGTGTTCCAGTGAAACTTTATCGACAAAAGCAGCTGTCAGGCCAGATTTGGCCCACAGTTTGTGGTGGATAGCTGCTGCTCTAACAGCATGTCCTGAGAGGGCAGTCACTGTAAAATTGAGGTAGTCCTACTGCCTTGCAATGGGCAGGGAGTTCTGGTAATGATCCAGTGCGGAAAAAGAGAATAAGCTTTATCTTACCTGTTACTTCCAAACAATTGGTAGACAATGCCTGTGTACTTGTGTGCACAACACTTCAGAGGCTGTCAGACTAAGCAGAAAAGTGTGTCATAGCCAATTAGTGTGTCATAATCAGTTAAGATAGGCAAAGGGGATGGAGGAGCATATCACATTTTTATCAGTTCTGCTTTAGAAAGTAGAACTGGCACAATCTTTTCTTCCTTTCAACCTAGACTTCTTTGTTGTTGTTGTTGTTTTAATAATTTTATTGAGAAACAAATAATAATGAAACAGTTTCAAAGCCGATGGGTAGGACAAATCCAATAATAAATACATTGAATATTGTTGTCTTAGTGGTTATTCACTGTACAAGATGCAGACATGATATCCTGTCTACAAACACTATTACAACAAATCTTTTTATTCATTGAATTAAGAGAATGTAGCTATATATCTGTTCTATTTGAATATACAGATACAAAATGGCCGTTCATTTGTATAATAAAGTGTATTTTAAATGTTATATTACTTACAATGTTTTGTGTGTATATTTAAATGATACATAATTGACACGATAGTTCATCTATGTCAGATATAAGTAAATAATGCATACCAGATAGGGTACAGGCTCAGCCTGTCCTCAATAGAAGTATGTGATGGAAAGTGATTGGGAAACAATGACTGAGTAAACCCCTGCTCCAGTGTGCCAGCTGTTTTAAGTAAAATAGTGCATGGACAGTGCATTTACAGTATCTTTAAAGGAAAAGATATACATTTTGAGCTTATAATTTATTAAATAATGTGTTACATTTCCAAAATCAATATTTTAAAAATCTTTTCCCACTCAAAATTCAGCAGACTTGAGAATGAGTCGCCACACACAGAATATGCCAAGCTACTTTTACACCCACAGCCCTTCTGTGGATGGAAGGGTCTCATTTCCACACACTTGAGTCTGTTGTGAGTTCTGATTGTGGTAACACAGTAGAGAGCTTAAGAAAGTCTGATACTTTCTAAAACATTCCCTGGTTTTGCCTCTCCTAGTTTGTCTACCTCCTTTTACAAATTAGTTTTTTTAATCAAGTGACAATGTGACTTTACTCCATTTCCTCTGTCCCTTGGTATGAGACAGATACACACACAACCCAACTTTTCTCTTTTTATCCGTGCTACAATGGGATGCCATCAGAACTATATTGGAGCTCTAATTGTCTGTTTCTGTTATTATTTTAGCCCATCTATCATAGAGTAGCCACAAGCCCCGCAGGCCCCACGAGGCCCTTTTGTTGCATGTACAGAACCGGATTCAGCATCTTCCTGCCGAGCCTGCTACTCCTGGGGCTCGCTTGTCTCCAGCACTTTGTCCTTTCTCCACAGGCTATTCCTGCACCACCATGGAAAGCCTGGACCTGCATTAGGTTCTTATAATACAATCACTGTCTTCACTAAAAATAACACATGCCCTGGGAGATATGTGTGCTGAGTCGGGGGAGTGCTTCCCTTGTGTGTCACCCCCACTCCCATCACCACCGGTCACGGCCTGTTCTTTTGTCATGGGAGTTTCCTCACTCACTGTGGCTTGCCATAGTTGACCTTCACAGTCCGCCTATGGGTAATCCATTCCAACTTCATCTTTGATGATCATACTTACCTTCCAAAAACTTTTCATGGTTCCTTGTCTGGTGCCAAAGGTGAGGTTCTTAAGCCAAATGCCAGACCCACATTTATTCTGCAAGCCTCTTATGCATCAGCCCATGAGCTTCATTGCCCCCACACCTGGCCCCTCATGTTGGCACACCCTGTACATGTATGTGCACCCCCTCCTCGTCTCTGTTTAGCAGAGCTCCCTTCTAGACTGCCTTCTGGTGCCTCCTCATTCATGGGGAGGAATGTCAAATACCAATAACATTACCCAGAGGAATGTTAAATACCAAGACATTCACACTTTACCTGCTGCTGTGGCCCTTAGAGCATTGATCTTACTTCTGTTACCAGCTTACCAGTCTTGTATGTCACTCCTTCATGCTTCTCCAGTGTTTCCTAATTTGAACTCAGACCATCCTGATTGTTTTTAGATATGTTCACAGATATTTGATACTGTTTTAACCTTTTGGTTTCTTTAAAATTATTATTTTTTTAATATTTGTTCTTCTCTGACAGCTTGGCACATCCTCTTAGAGTCAAATGAGACAGAGTTCATTATGCTGTCTTCCATCATGTCACAATCTGAGTTGCTAGGGGTTTGCCTATATTACTCTGTATGTGCCCCTTCTAAAAATTGGGCTACAAAAGAATATTTAAATTAAGTATAGCAAAAAAGTCACCACAATTCTAAATCATAAAACTAATAGACTAGAAAATACGTAAAATACATATGGTAAATGTCATCTCTATGGTATAGGAGTCACAGCAAGAAATTTTACAAGTCATTTGGAAGGAAGATAATCCAGTAAAAAAAATAGGCAGAATGTATTCATTCAAAAATAATTACAAATAGCCAGTGGGAAAAAAAAAAAAACTTTGTTATTAATCAGACAGTAGTCAATTAACATAAATATTCACTTTTAGGTATGCAAAAGATTAAAGAAGAACATTTTTACCTACCATTGATAAGGATAAGAAAGAAATAAATATTCACATATATCTTTAATGGGGACTTTGTGGTACAGCTACCTCTTGGGAAAGCAATTTGACAGTTCTTTCTATGAAACTGTGTTGCACTTATAATTCATGTATTCTATATAAGGCATTTTCATTGCAGTGTAATTAAAAATTATGCAAAGGAGGGACATTGGTTCAAAATGTAGGAATAGCCACTTATAAAATACTTAATAGTGGTTCAAAGGAATGCTGTGAATCTATATATTCTGATAGGAAAAAATACCCAACAACTATGGACTGATATGGAAAGATGAGTTTAAAAAAATAATAATGATTTATCTTCTACTCAGTAACCTGCACATTTGAAACTCTGCAAAGACCATTCTTAAAGTCATGACTTTCTCTTGTTACTTTTATTGGTATGACAAATCCCATGAGTTTAGTAACCCTGCTGTGTCATCACTGTCCAAGTAAGGGGATTGACTACAGAACTCTGAGGATGGAAATCATGCCCTCTGATTGATGCTGTTTATTTCTCACTGGCACTTGAAGGTTGCTGAACATCCTGTGGTCAGGTTCTACCAGCTCTGTCCACCAGTAATTGCACTGTTCCATGTCTTTATTAAGGAGCCCCTTGCCAGCTTGTTTTTAGGAGGGACAAGTGTCAAAAGAAGAGAAGCCACAATGAAGTACCATGATGGAGCAAAGAGTACACTGCTCAGGTCACTCCACAAAAACTTGTGAGTTTGCTGCCCAAATAAATGCCTAGGGTATGTAAGACACAGAGCACAGTGACCCCAGAAAGGAAAATCAATTGCAATTCATATTTCATGTGTCTATAATTGCTAGTGAAAGCATGGCAGTGGTTTGTTTGCAGGGTTGCTTTTCCTTTCCTGTTGTTTCCTTTCTCTTCTTGTCTCTAGTGGTCATGTCTTTCATACACTCTGATTTACAGGGAAGCAAAATTTGGATTTTTTTTCTTGTTTACATTACCATTCTTATTACCAGTGCTCTGTACTGGATTTGATCGGTGCATTGGACTGTGCACAGGCAAGGATCATGTGTTGGTTGTGACTGTTTTGTGTTGAGATTCTTGAAGGTTTGGGGCAGTGTACTTTTGTTTTGCTTTGAAGCAAAAAAGGGGGCTATGGAAGGAATCATCTTTCATCAGGACAGTTATTCATTAGGTTTTGAACATCAGATGTGGGTTTTTATTCATGACTGTTGTGTTTATTCATGTGTGTTGTGTTATTTCGTCAGGTCAAGGGACCCCATATACCTGCTAATTCTGAAAATCATCCAGTCTCTCTATCCTGTCAACTTACTTTGGCTCTAGTTACCCCCCACCACCATACACACAATTTCTTGCATGTAGCTACTTTTAGATTCGTAGCCCTGCTATGGACTGAGATGTCATAGGGATAGAGAAAATGCTGCTTGCTTTATGGATTACTGTTAGGTCAACAAAACTTTGGCAGCATTGATTAACTTGACAGTGAGTACAGCAGTACATTTATCACTTATGGCTGTGCTGTAGAAAATCTAATAAGAGGCAAACAATTCCCTTTAGAGCAGTAACAGGTTCACTGTGGCTAACGGTGCATGCACTGGAAATTTCTGCCTTTAAATTACACCCTGGCTTCTGGTTGGGTCATTGACTCAAAGCTACCTCCCTGATCTAGTCATGCTGTCATTAATTTCATCACAATTGTTGGACATATGTAAATATTTAAATATATATAATGATTTTAAAATCTGAGATAAATTAAGAATAGTTTATTTTTTGTTTTGTTTTGTTCTTAGGTATAGTTTAGAATGATGATCTAAAAATAATAGAAAATTCTATTGTTTGGGTTTTTGTGAAGTTATAGGAATATCACAAGAAAATTACCTCCTGTAATCAATGTTACAGAATTTAACTTGTTTCATAATGGAGAGCCTTGGGGAGATTTTAGTCACAGTTAAATACTTTGAAAAGTATTTGTACTAGTGTTTGATATAATACAGCATACAATATGTTTGCTAGGAAGTTGGTGGGTATTTTAATGTACTTTTCTTCATATTAAAGATGTCATGCTAAGAGTTTGCATACTCCTCCACTTTCTTCCACATATTAAACTGCATTGCTTATGTTCCCCCACACATCTTGGATCTTTAAAAGTGTACTTTGCTGTACATGTGAAAAAATAGGGTAAAATATATTTATTGAATAACATAAATTATATCTAATGATTCAGACAGTGCTTACAAGTTTGGTAATTTGGTAGATCGAAGTAAAGAACAAAAAGACTTAGGTGTTTTCACTGGGTGGTAATAGTTATCAGGATACTTAAAGAGCATTTGGTTAATAGCTTGTCATTTTCATAGCTGAAAGAAAGTATGAAAACCTAAAAGAAGCTGGGGAGATAGCTCAGTAGCATAACCACTTGTCTGGCAAGTGCAAGGTCCTGAGTTTGGTCCCTCGTACTGCAAAAAAAAAAAAAAAAAAAAAAAAAAGGCCGTCTTCTTGAAGCACTTCTTATTTTACATGGCACTGTTTTTCTGTCAAACTGTTTGCACACATTTCTAGGAAGCTCCTTAGTTTATTTTATCTCATTTTAGTCCTCATCAGTGCACTAACACTCACATTTCAGCAGGAGCCAGTTAACATGGAAAAATTTCCAGCTTTTTTATGCTTTGTATTTTCCTAGAAAAGAGTCTTGAAGTGAAGGCTTTTTCACAGCAGCATCTGTGAGATGATATAGTTTTCTTTGTTGGAGAAAAGTGTTCTTCCTGAATCAATTGTCAAGAGATTTAATATAATAAGGCAGCTTGTGGAATGACTAAAAGAAACACTGTGCACTAGGAATTCCCAAAGCAGTTTGTTTTTAGAAGAAAAACTGAGTTCACCTGAAACGTGAATACATTGAAAACCAAGATTTAATAAGGAAGCACCTGGGAGGCACTGGAAGGGCTGCTGTCCAAAGGTCCAGGTCACTGATTTCACCTAATATTTTTTGATTCTTAAACGCATATGACCCAAAATTACTTTTTGTTGAGCTTTGGGAAGTACTGGCCTGGGTCATTAGCACTCAGGCTTGTTGATGTTAATGTTTTGATTTAATTCAGTGAGAATGTATTCTCTTTAATCTACAGGGTAAATGTAATATTTCTCCCTTCTAAAACAGTCTTTCCTGAAAGAGCTCTGTCTTCCGTTCTGGATTTCTTAGCTTACAATAGTAGTGCCCCCACCAACTGCTTCCAGCACACAGGCTGGGTATTGATTAACTATCACGCTGGCATCAGAACTACTCTTAGGATTCAATTTTTTTGTTGTTTTGCATATTTTATTGATCAAAGTGGTAAATGAGCATCAAGCGTGCAAGAAGACGATGAATTGTTTACTTGCATAAAATAACCTTTCAATAAGGGAAGATGCATGACTTACACTTTGGTTCTGTTCTGCGGCCCGAAGCAGATGGCATTCAGCTGCTATTGATTTGCTTCCATAGTTAAGGAGCAGCCTGCAACCCGGCATGCCCCCTGCATGGTGAAAAGGGGTGTAGATTTAGGGACCAGGATGGAAGCCAAGAAGGACTGATGAGCCTGTCCCAAAATCCAAAGGAAAAAAATCTTATTTGGAGATCATGTATAGCTAGCTAATAACATGAAAATGTGAATTAATGTAATCAGAAGTGATGGAGCCACTTTCTGCACTAGTGCTTTAGAAGAACGAACATTTGAGGTCATCATTTATGCAGATGTCTCTAATGAACAACATGGTAATAATCACAGAATACTAATTTTAATATGTGTTCTTTCAGTAAAACTGAATAAAACCTTTCCTTCTGCTCTTAGAGTAAGTTAGATAATTGCCAGATGTTAGCACATGCCTTGCAGGGAGCCTTCTGGCCTTGAGCAGTGTGAACACACAGCTGTACTGATGCCCATCTCACTTACCAGTTGTGCCATCTCTGTCAGACAGTGGTCCACCCATACCCTTTAGTCTCTGTCAGCAGTCATATGTGGTTTTGAAGTGTCTATGATATGTAGTTACAGTTGTCAAATTTGCAAACATTTTCGTTGAAGTTGTGTCCAACAATGACTTCGTATCACAAAAACTGAGGTTGAGCTAACCTCCCACTTATGACCTGCATGTGCGTGTGCACCCATGTGCGCACGCCCTTTAAGACGCGGATATTAGAGACCTCTTCTTAGAAGCAATATGGACAGATAGCTGGGTCCACTTGGGAGGCTGAGGCAGAAGGGGTGTTGCAAATTTGAGACCAGCTAGGGCTACATAGTTCAAGGACAGTCTGAACTACAAAGTAAGACTAAAATAATAAATAAATAAAACCAATAAGGACAAGTAGTAAATGTATTTATATAATAAAACATGTGTTCATTATTCAATGCTCTGAAACTTATCTAACTCAGAGTAATCTTGAGGTTTGAGTGACCCGGTATTTGAGAAGCCACTCAGCAGGCCATAAGACATTCTTCAAGATTTAGATTTTGTGATATTTTTCTCGAGAAGTCCTGCATAATTAAGGCTCCTCTCTCCCAAGTCTCAGCCTAATGCTGCATCCCAGGTGCCTCTCCTGGTTGCTCAAACTGAAGCACTTTCACACTGATAACGCTTTTCTTTTGTCCTTCTTACTTCCTTTGTAGAACTTGCAATTATTTCCCCTCCTCACTGAGTTCTCAGCAATCTGAATTTCAGGATAAGATGGGAAACTAGAAACAGCCTCATTCAGTACTTTTATTTTTTTTTTAAACACAGATGGGAAAATGCAGGCTGAAAAACAAACTAGCTGAATTTGCTTTTAATTTTGAAATCTTATAACTACTAAAAACTAGTGTTAAATTTTCAAGCATTTTAAAATTTTTTGTAGGGCTACCCAAATAACGCAGTGGATTAAAGCATCTGCTTAGGCAGAACACAGGGGCTAGGATTTGATCTCAGCACCACAAGGGATTGAGCCTCCCACAGCTTTTGGTTGAGCACATGCTGTGGTGGCCCTTGCTGCCTTCCCAAGCAGACCAGAGCATCAGCAAGTTTCTCCGTAGGTGTGCATCCTGCTGTTCATTGCCTCTGTGTTTGGAAAAATCCACACACATCTGCCCTTTGTCTGGGATGCAGGGATCCATGTTGGGCAAAGCAGTCCCAATCCCATCATCTTGGAGCTGGACTTGAGTGAACAAAACCCAAGGGAACATGTAGTGAAATAATTGCAAGTTCTACAAAGGAAGTAAGAAGGACAAAAGAAAAGGTTATCAGTGTGAAAGTGCTTGAGCTTGAGCAACCAGGAGAGGCACCTGGGATGCAGCATTAGGCTGAGACTTGGGAGAGAGGAGCCTTAACTTTGTAGGACAGAAGGTGGGGGATAGTGTCCCGAGGTTGCGGATGAAGGTGGGCAGTAGTGGCCAGATTCTGGACCACTGCGTCGGCAGCTTCTGCGTGGTCTAGGAGTAGCTTTCCAGGTAAGGGACTAGCTCTGAGGGTTTGGGCTGGGTGGATGGTTGGTGGTAGCGTCTGGCACTCTGGGAAGGTGATGGGAGGTAAAGTGGAAGACTTTTCTTGTTTAAGAAAATAGTGTTCTGTTTGGACATTTTGAATTAGAGATTTGTGAGAAATTAGGTGGTGATGTTAAATACTTATTTCTGCAAGTCCGAGGCACTCAGTGCTGCCCTCTTGGATGTAGTGTTGAGTGGAGAAAACACACAGAAATAGGAGATGAAATCAATGTAGGTGTGTTCATACTGTGGTTTTTCACAATGTTCAGCAGGTTGGCTTGAGGTGCAGATAAGAGATTGCTGGGATGCAGCCAAACATGAATGTTTAAGGGCAAAGAGGGAAGGGTGACAGCAGTGGAGGTGTTTCTGGGGAGTTATCTGGCAGCAGCCTGAGAATCCAAGCTGCAGGAAGGGTAGAGCAGGAAAAGGAAGCAAGAACATGGGCAGTGGGCCACAGGCCTCTCTGAGAGCCAGTGGACAGCAACAGCACACGGGGAGTTTGGGAAGCAAAGCTAGGTCTCATCCAGGTTGCTGTTGGCTACAAAAACAGTGCTTTGAAAATCACTCTGAATGAGTTCTGTATAAGAAAAAAGTTAATAGAGTAGATACTCTCTTGGGTCTGTGTACATTCATGAAGGGGCCAGGAAGCCACAGTATAGTTGGATTACATGCAAAACAAAGCTTTTGAAAGAGAAATTAACAATAAATAAAAGCATTAAAGAAAATATTCCCTTTTATATAAGCTATTAAAATTATCTGGCTTCAATAGTAGATTATTTTGTTCTTCTCAGGATAATAATGATGATAGCTATGTCAGGTGTCCCACACATTAGATTATGACTGTGTACCAGGCACGGTAGCAAGTCGATAGGCATGAGTTTCATTTCACCTCTGTGAGAGATGCTGTTATTGACCTTATTTATAGGTGAGGAAATTGAAACAGGGAAGCACAAGCAAGCCTATAGTGAATTTTAAACAATTTCAATGTTAGCAAGCACATGCAATTCACAGTTCTTGTAAGCCCAAACTACCTTTCACCCCTCAGTAACTATGAAACTGAACACAGTTTTACATAATCATTGGCTATCCCAGAGGGATCACACCCAGCTGAGCCTTGGGAGGACATGCATAGAGAAATGTGTCGGCAGGAAATGGGGGACAGTCTGTTGGGTACACCCAACATTGGCGCTCAGACATTGGCACTGGCTGAGTATGCGTGCCTAAGAAGGCCTTCCCTGCAGCAGGTGGTATGGCTGCCTGAGGTGGCCAGTGGCCAGTTAAGCAGGACTTTAGGGTTTGGGGTGCTTCTCTGTCCATAGTGTTTGGTGTCCCTTGTGGATCTCCTGAACCTCTGCTCTACCAGGATGATTCTGGACCTCTGCAGCTCTACCCAGGGACAGCCTTGAGCAAGGAACAAAAAGTAGACCTGAAATGTCACCTTGAGACCCCAGAGACTGCTCCCAGCTGCTGCTGGTTCTTTCTTTTCACTTTTAAAAATAAATTTGTTTCTCCCTCAAACTTTCCTAAGATCTTCAAAGTAGATATATATTGTCATTTCAACTTTTAGAATATTCTTGTAAATCTTTGCTAGTTCCTTTTAATTGCTCTTTATAGAAAGCTATTAAAAAATCATAAAATTTGTGATTAAAAAGACCTATTAAAGCAAAATTGTGTTCTCTTCTACCAGCCAATGCTAAATTATCCCCTATGGCTTATTATATTGTGATTTGGATAGCCATTTATAAGATAAGTTTAACGAAGCACTCCATTTCCATAGAGATACTGTCTATGATTTGTTTAAGGGACCCAATTTGGGAAGGACATTTCTCTAGATAATCAGCTTGCACTTTTCTTTTTTAGTCTCATCTCCTTAACCATAATTTTGCTTCTTTTGTGGTTTAATAATACATGTTTCTGGCACCTACTGAACTAGGCATATTCGTTTCTCATGTGTTGGTTCTTGTCTTGCTTTTTATTTTTATTTTTGTCTTGCTTTTATAATGGCACAACATATTATGAATTTAATTATTTTTTCATCTTTCATGTATTATAGCCTTCTGAAAGTAGTAAGTTAAAAGCAATATTGAAGTTGGGTATTTTTTCTCTTTTTTTTTCCCCCAAAATAGTCTACTCTGAACTAAGATAATACATTTAAAACAGAATATCAGGGCCAGCCAGATAGCTCAGCAGACTAAAGAGCCTACATAGGCAGATGCAGCAACCAGGGTTCCATCGCTTTCGTGCTGTGCTGGCCCCGCCCCCAGCGTGCACTGAGCGGGCGATTGAGACTGGGCATGGTGCTGTGTGCCTGTAATCCCAGCACTTGGGAAGCTAAAAACAGGAGGCTCACTGAGTCTGATCTACATGATGAGATCCTGAAAATCCTGAAGACCTGGCCTAAAATTCTATTACTACTACTACTACAAAATAAATAAATATAAAACAAAATATCACAATATTTTTCCTTTCCCCCTCACCTATCCCACCCTAAAGTGTTTTGCTCAGTGGACCAAAGTAGGATTTCATGATTTGCAGAGGTAGAGTTTTGTATCTGTAGGGGCTTGTGTTTTACCACACATAACAATATCCACCCAAAAGGACTTCACTAAAACTAAACTTTATCTTTCAAGTGTTGGAAAGTAATTATAGGTTTGAATTACTGATAGAAGGGAATAAAACATTTAATTCCTTTTTCCTCTTCCTCATGGTTGCTGTATAATTCTTCCTTTTTCTTTTTCTTTTTTGGGTGCTGGGAATCAAACCTGGAATCTTGTACTTGCCAGACAGGCACTGTGCCACTAAGCTGTATCCCTGGGCTCTCCTGGTAGCTGGTCTGAAAAAAGGTGCCCATGGTGCAGGAAGGATGAGAGAGGAAAAGTCAGAGTCAGCCCTGAAGCCTGGCCATGCACTCTGAGGGAGCTGGTAGCTCTTTCTCATGAGTGATACCCTGACGTCTTGCTGGCCAGATCTGTGTCTACGCAGAGGGAACTGAGAAGTATTGGGGAAAAGGGGTTATTTTTATGATTTTGTTGTTCGTTTTAGGCTGAAACTTGCCACATCCTCCAACAGAATCAGTGTTCTGTTAACAAGGAGGAAAGGGAGCATGGCTAAAAAGCACCTGGTTAGTCTGTGCCCAAGCTCCAAGGCAGGCACCAGGCAGAGGTGCAGGGTGCCCCCGCTCAGCAGAGTGGGTTTTCATGGGGATGGCCGAGCCTGGTGGGAAAAGGCTGGTAAATCTGTGCAACTCTCTGGAAAGGGCCCTTGCTCATGGTTGGGATAGATCACTGAGTAAACATTTACAGTGTAGCTTCAAGTTGTAGGAGGATTTATTTCATCACTAGATTTGGGAGAAGAACTGGAATGTTTTCCCAAGAACTCAAAGAAAAGGTTCTGACTTGGACTTACAGTATAATCGAGACCAGCCATATCCACAAGCCAAATTTCTCAACTTTCTGCAGTTAAATTCTTTCCTTTGGAGTTGTCCTCTGTTAACTTATGAATGATTTCATTGACTGCATTTTTATTGTAACAAAAAGGCCACATGCATAGATGGTTTTATTTTAGGCCTATGAGGCAGCTCCACAACAAGGGCCACTTCTCATTCTTTGTTTTGCTACTTGTCCTCTCACACAGTTTACCATTTGCTAGTATTTTCCCATTAGTGAACTTTGCTCATCTGTGTTCTTAATTTTTTTAATAATTTTATTGAGAAACAAACAGCAATGAGACAATTTCAAAACCGATTAGTAGGACAGTTTCAATAATTAATACATTGCATATTGTTGTCTTCTTAGTGGGTTATTCATAGTACAAGATGCAGACATGCTATCCTGTCCACAAATACTATTAGTACAGATCTTTCTATTCATTGAATTAAGAGAAAGTAGTTGTATATTTATCCTAACTGTTTTGATTATACAGAATCAAAATGGTCCTTCATTTGTATCCCCCTTTTTTGTTTAGTTTTGTCAGAGGATTCATCTGTATTCTTTAGTTCATGTAAAACATTGATTATATGGCTGTAGCATTCATACAGGTGGTCGGATGCAGAGTTTATGCCTGGACAATAAGAAATGCTGTTGGAAGTCTTTATTTAAAAGTGTTAGCCCAGTGG
The DNA here is from genome assembly GCA_004027165.1 of Ctenomys sociabilis. Taxonomy (NCBI): domain Eukaryota; kingdom Metazoa; phylum Chordata; class Mammalia; order Rodentia; family Ctenomyidae; genus Ctenomys; species Ctenomys sociabilis. The sequence continues at coordinate 78,854 of PVKA01003726.1, read as the reverse complement.
ACTGTGTGTTCACCACAGTGCAGTAGGGATGGAAGACCTTGGAAAGCTGACCTTCTGTGCAGGAGCTGGGTCACCATGTACAGCTTAAAAAGGAAGAGAGTAGCAGACCAGCCAGGGCAATCAACCAGGTAGTTGAAGTGACAAGAAGGAAAATTGTATTTAAGCACTTTAAGAGCATTAATTCTTCAACATGCATGGGTCATACTAATTGCAAATCTTCCATTAAAATCCTGTCTCCTAAGGCAACTTTCAGGCATTTTACAAGCCTAGTTGTGATTACTCTTTTTTCTCTGAAGTAATGACAATACTTCCATAAACATAGTCTATAATTTGTATTTAAATTAGTGCATAATTTGAACCACTAAATCAGCTTTAGTTTGCTTTGTACACACTTTCATTCAAATGCATTAGTGCCCTGATCTTAGTTTTAACCTACAGGTAAAGAGTTAACTTATAATTCATTGTGCTATTGAATCATCAAGAAAATGTGTTCTAAATTCCACTGTTATCTGTAATGTATAGCTGAGACACATTTTAATTTAATACACAGGCAATTTAAACACATCAAAAAATTTAAATGCATCAAACATATATGTGACTTTTAAAAAATAAATTTTCAGTGCAAAGTTTCAGCTATGCACTGGGAGGGGGTAAATGGAAAACTGAGGGCTGCACAGTCCCTGTGAGCTTGTAGGCTTGGGTCCCTGAGGACCATGACACTGCAGCCCACTTACTGCAGCAAGAAGGTATTGATTTTTCTCCCTCCTTGTTCTGAGCAGCACCTCTGCTGCTACAGTGTGAAGCATCTTTCCTGGTAAAGAGAGGAAAAACTGTCACGATGAACTTTGTCACCCCAGAAATCAGACATTTCAAAGCAAACTAGATAGACCCGGAAAGGGGCTTCGAGGACTCTTGGAAACCTCCCAGCTTGGTTCAGTGGCCTGGCCTTTGAGACACAGAGGTCTCAACAGTTTATAGCAACCTTGACAGACAATGGAAATACGTGTGTGTGTGTGTGTGTGTGTGTGTGTGTGTGTGTGTGTGTGTTGAAAAAGAATAATAAAAGGATCAAATTGGTGAAAACAACACGGCTTTGTGCAGTGATGCTGGAAGGTTAGCAAAGTGGTCTTGTCTAAGTTTTCAACGAGATGTACCATTCCCGTTATAATTGGCTGCAGGGTAGGTTTGGACCTAACTAGAATGCCAGCGTTCGATTTCCCCACATCCTCGGTGGAGATGTGTCACCGTTTATGTTCGCCTTAGTGACAATTTTCTAAAATGGAAACTCGTGGGAAATCATTACAGTGTTTATATGTCTCCCTTGTCGGAGAGCGTTATCCTGTGATATTTTACCAGTGTTTTCCACTGCATGATGGCATCTCTAGAAGGTGAAGGTGGAACAAGTCCCTCTGTAATTTTGTGACTACATTTTCTTTACTGAAGAAGAAAAGATAACTGACAATTAAGTATTTGGGATGTCACAGAAAGAACATGTGCTAGTAATCAATGGTCTCCTTTGGGAACATAATTTTATAAAGCTGATAAGGTAGAAAAATTGGGATTTTGTGATTTGTGTTACATGATGATAATTGCACCTTTTCAATAAAAAAGACATTTCTCTGAGAGTAAACACTGAGCTTGCAGCAGCCACTAGTAGCAGTGAAGCTGTTTCTCTCCTCTATTCAGGTGATTTTTTGTAAATACTTCCTAGAGTATGACATTTGTCTTACATTTATCTTTTAGAGTGGTATTTTTGAAGGAATATCTAGTCTACTTTAAAGAAAGTAATGTTTTCTTAGGAAAGTAAGACTGTAGAAATAAAAAAAAAATTGTTTTGCTTCTAAACCCCACTCAATTGTCCAATTTTAATGCTTACTTGAAATCAGGTGTAGTCAGTCACATCACATATCTCATACATGTTACAGTTCTTTGACTTAACCTCTTTCTTATGCCATATTAATAATCAGATTTTTTTCTAATATATTTCTAAGTGATAACCTGACTGGAAATTTGTTCGATGCATTTTTCTGTTAACCCCATTAAAGCCTCCTCCCGGGGCTTTATTCCAGTGCCCCTCGCTGCTCCTTCTTCCTGCATGGAACCCACTCTTGCTGGTTCTTCTTATACAGCTTCAGTTAGAGGTAGAATTCCTCCCTGCTGCGTCCTTCTCATGTCAGCAGCTTTGAACAGGCCGAGTGCCCAGCACCCGCCCTCTGAAGAGCACTGAGTTAGCTTAAAGGTTCTTTCTGTGGCCCTTGACTGCCTTATGTTTGTATGTTTGGTACCCACTGTTGGGTGTTCTTTTTTATGGCAGCTGAATTCTTTTACTTATTTTCATTGCTTGCTTATACCTCTTCCCACATTTATCCCCACTTCTTTTTCTTTGGGGATTTGCTCATCCAGTGTCAAGTGCAGTAGGAGCACAATGGTAACATTTATTTGACACCCTGTGGAAGCAGCACTTCTTGCTGACCTCCACTTGAGACCTACAGCTTGTGAGTAAATAGATGCTCTCTGTCTTGAATCTGGGTAATTAATTCTGCCTCTTTTGGTATTTTACCCAGCGCTTATACCTGTAAAATGTAATAGGACTTATTTCTAGCTTTTCTCTAACTTGTCACTTTCATTCTAAATTCTGATGTCTTGCTGCATACATTGTTGCCAGGCCGTGTGTGCCTACTTGCTCTAGGGATGGGATGAGTAGCAGTGAGTGGGACGCTATCACCAGCTCCTAGGTGACGAATCAGACTTGCCCCCCAGCCGTTCATACCCTCACCTGGAGATGTGGCCAGACAGTCTTCACAGCTGCACTCTCACTCAGCAGGAAAAGAGCTCAGGGCCATATTTTCCATGTTCTGTCAAGTGTGGAAACTTTCCACACCACTAAATGTTGTTTTTGAGGTAGAAGACATAGGAGCTATAAATATGAACTACTTTCTAGAACTAGTAAAGCAATATTTTTGGTTTTATTAGGAAAATTCCTTTTCCTTTATAGTCTTACTGCCAAGCAAGTGTTTCAGCCTCAGCTCAGCACTGAAAGCAGTCATGAATTCTAATAACAAGACAGCACACACTTCAGCAGGGTTTTAATTGACAGAGAGGTGGAAAATGAACCAGAGGGCTGGAGTGTCCAGGGAGTGGGCATGCAGAGAAGCCTAGGCTCCACCAAGAAGTGTGCCCAGCAGTGTGTCTGCCGCAGCTGACCTAACGCAGGTGCCTTTTGCCTGGCCGTCTGAAGACCTCCTGCCTCTGCACAATTGTATATACATGGGTAGTTTTCAGCAAGCAAGATATTCAGCTTTTTCTCAGTTTTCAAAAGAATTCATGATCAAGGGTTCAGAATCTCTGTTTGGGCTGGCAAGATGGCTCAGCAGACTAAGCACCTGCTTAGGTAAGCACAGGGACTTGGGTTCGATCCCCAGCACCACATTCCGTGCCTGTCCCCACCCTTGGCATAGTAGTGCCTATAATCCCAGTGTTGGGGAGGCTGAAAACAGGATGATCACTATTCCGAGCTGTGTAGTAAGACTCTGTACCAACTATGTAAAAGAGTAAAAAAGAAGAAGAAGCTCTGTTCACCAGATGGACAACAATCCAAACTTCCAATGTGGACAGAACAGGTTTCTGGAAATTGATGTGACCAAAATACCTGAAGGAAAGATCATTAGTATCTCTTGAATGTTCATTGTTGTATGTGCCAGACTCATGGAAGTATTTTATTGAATCTTCACAACAACACTAAAGGAAGGGATTCGAATCCAGATTTGCTCAAATGCTCATGTAGGCCGGGCATGGTGGCGCATGCCTATAATCCCAGCACTCAGGAGGCTGAGGCAGGAGGATTGTTGTGAGTTCGAGACCAGCCTGAGCTACAAAGTGAGCTTAAGGCCAGCCTGAACTGCATAGTGAGACCCTGTCTCAAAAAGACCAAAAAAAAAAAAAAAAAAAAAAAATCAAATGCTCATGTACTTGATGCATACCACACTGTATATCCATAGAATGGAAATGATGAAGCATTGAAGATTTGTAAGAAATAAACAGTCTGAAGCCATGGAGAGAGATAATTTGGTGTATGAAAATGTTATTTACTAAAAATTTAGAATTATCTTTGGAATAAAGTTGAGTGATTTAAATCAGACAAGGTCCTGAGTATATGAAATGAAATAGGCTGCAGCTTGCAGGAGGGGTCATTCACCCTGAGCAACAGCTTTTCAAGAGCCTTGGAAAATATAAGTGGAGCAGAGCCAAGCCCCTCTTCATTGCGGTTGTCTCCAGAGTGAGTGCATGTGCTTACAACTTGAAGATGGGAAGTGATTTCATTCTTCTTTGCATCTCTATGCTAGTGAGTCGTTCACTTGTACGATTACATTAAATTAGGTGAATTCTGTGGCATTACCCTTCATCTCTTTTCATACTCATTTTCTTAATAGAGCTCAGAAAACATTCTTGTCCACATACCTGAACGCCAACCCCCAGCACTGCCTTTCTTGTAAGATCATTGTGGTCATTGTTTTCTGGAAATTATTAATTGAGAATATTCAGGAAACAAAAATAAATACAAATTTATGGAGGTGTTTTCTATATACCTTCTGCCATATCTTCCCTCAAACAATGTGATCATCTATTTGGAAAACTCTGGGGAGGCTGAGCAGGATTAATTCCCATGCCTGTGTTGCAGTGTAAACAGCTTTTTGCCTGTCTTTTGTCATTAATGATCATGCTGTAGATGTAGCCAGTGCATTGTAAGCCAATCTGTCAAGGCAAATAAACAATTCACCTTGTTAAAATTCCCTAAATCTTGCATTAATAAAACCAAAGTAACCCCCTGAACACTCAAGAGATGTCTCCCTCCATACTGCAGTGATGGATGACATGTCTAAAGATCCTGGAAATTAAGTAGTTCGGGTCATTAAAAGTGTCCCACACTTGTTATTGATTTAATTTATTTTAAAAAGGTGGGGGTGGAGATAAGAATGTTGCACCCTTCCCCATTTTGTTTTCAAATCTGAAAGCCACCACTTACATAGACATAACTGTTGCCTGGTTGAACAGCTCCAAAATACATTCAGGTTGTTTTATTTTTTAATTCTAATAGGTATTGTATTGTCTTCTTAAGCAGGTATAGAGGCACATCTTGGAGTTTTATGTGTGTCATGATTCTTAGAACTTCTGTGTTATAGGCATTGAAATAATAATCTCTGGGCACCCATAAAAATTCCCTTAGATGAGTAAATTTAAATGGAGGTGAAAAGGATTTGGGGGAAATTAAATGAAATAGTAGCAAAATTGTGTCTATATGCAAAAGGATTTTTACTGAACTTTTCATTTTTCTATTTTTATAACTAGGAAAATAAATATTACATAATGTAGATGGATGGATGGATGGATGGATGGATGGATGGATGGATGGATGGATGGGAAAACATTCAGAGAATGGTGCGGAATTCTGATTTTGTATTGCTTTCTAAGCAGAGGTTAAGTTGTTGGGTCTGTGCTTGCTGTTTATCAGCAGGCTTCCCGCTGGCCCATACTCCCCTGGATTCAGTGTCCACTCCCACATCCCAGTGCCTGATAGATGTCCAGTAAATACTGAACAAGTGCAACAGAATCCCAGTTACCTTTGCTGCAGTACAGTGGGCCTTGTGAGAATGGTTGCAGCCCCGGACAGCTCTGGCTTTCCTGATGTAGAACTGTAGGAGGGGTGGGTACTAGTGCCTCACAGAGCTTGCAGGCAGCACTGCAGCATGTGTGTCCCTCTCACTGTGTCTGTCCTGGACAGGATAACAGGGGTTCAAAACCTTACAAGGAATAGGACAGCTCAATATGTAAATTATGGCCCCAAACAAGATACTCTGTAGGCTCATGTACCCACAGTTTTGACCTGCCTTTTCTCATTTATGTTATCTTACACATTAGCTCATGTAGCTATTCCTGAGCAGCTGTGTGGATATTTCCCCATAAATTCTCATTGTTCTTTAAACAACATGTGCTTGGGGTGGGCAGGGGGGTGGCTGGCCCATGGTAAGTTATAGAAAAGGTCCTCTGAGAACAGATGCACTAATTTCAGAGATTGTTGTATAGTCTTTGGTGCCTTTCTCTCAGGGCCTTTGAGGAAAATAGGAAGGAAACACAGAGAGGTAGTAATACACAATCAGTTCAAACACTGGCAGATTCTTTAAAATTGTAGATATAGAAATGCACTCTATAGTTCTCCATCAGATTTTTGCTTATAATTGCATAATTTGGATCTCTGAGTACTGACATGGTTATCCCATTACACCAGCTCTTTAAATGAAAGAACACTATAGATTTGTTTTCAATATATACACTGATTTATACTTAGCAATAAAGTTGTTACTGACCCTTTAAGTGGAGCTGTCCAAAGGACAGTGTCAGTTGGTCCTGATACTAAAACAAGTGATAGTAGAGGGCTTTGATCAAAGCTTTCAGTTAGCAAAACTATTTATAGTATCGCAATTCATGTATACCAGACCGTTTTATAACCAAAAATATCTGACTTATGGGCCTAGCAAATAAAATTAATAACTTGGATTTTGACATATTGTAGATTAGAATGTTCATGAAGGCAGCCACCTTGCCTACCTAGTTCCCCCCTATGCTGTGCTCTGTTCTGCTTCTGAAGGGTAGGAGGGCTCGTAAACGTTGGGCAAATGAAGAGATAGAGATAGGTAAAATGCAGCAGGTACTGGTGCTGCACAGCCTGTACTCAGCCTGAATTCTTGTTGGGTGAATTGGGGACCAGTCCTTGGACTGATCGTGAGAGCAGTGCTGGTGAGGCCTTTGATGGACGGTGCTGACTTTTTGATATAGTTCCTTTGATTGATTGTCGGGTTCACTTCCTTCAGTTTCTAATTCTGTTTTTTTGCTTTCATAGGCTGTCATTTTAGAAAATGAAGAACTTCCAAAACTGTTTCTTGATTTCCTAAATGTGAGACACTTGCCTTCTCTGCCAAAGGCAGAAAGTTGTGGGTAAGAATTGTTGTTTACATATTGGGTGTGTATTTTAAGTTACTTCCCAATAACTGATTGGTCTAAAAAAAATACTCCAAGGTGACCTATAAGGGACTCGGCCAGCTGCCCCTCAGCCTTTGGTTGGAACAGCACTCGCTTACCCACCCCATGCAGTGAGAAGAATAATTCTCAAGCTCTTGTCCACATGTTATAAGCAAATGGCCATCACTCAAAGTTTGTATTTAGACCCAGGGCATTACCCTTTATGTTGGGCTGTTGGCATAAGTGAAATTACATGATGTGAACTATGAATTTAGGTATCTTGCTTGGGGACTTCTCATTTGTTTGTGTATACTTGAGCCAGGTCCATATCCCTTTGGTGTACCTATAAAGTTATAAGTGATCTTAGAGATGATTTTCTCCAACTCCCCTTATTTAATAGTTGAATAAACAGAAACACAGGAATTCAGTGCCTTTCCCAGTATCTTCTGCCTCACAGTTGGCAGAGTCCAGGCCTTCGAGTACCAGCCTTTGTTCTCCCAAAAATTTCTGATGGCCGTGCTGCAGACCCATTCCCTGTCTACCAAGGAGCCAGAGGTCTGATAGCAGCACAGTAGGGAAAAGCTTCCTTGAAGAATCTGCAGCAGGATTTGTGCTCCTTGCCCAGCAACAGGTGAATGCCTTGGGCTCTGCTGGCCTCTTCAGCTGCAAGCAGTGTCCCTGCTGAGTAAATCCACTCCCAAGTCTGGCAGAAGCTTTTACCTACTCTTTCCCACTGCCTCCAGAGCCCCTGCGGAAGGAGCAGCACCATCATACTTCACTGACCAGAGTCCCCCTAAGCCCTAGCCAGCAATGGACTTGTTCCTCACCAGAACAATGCCCCTGACTCCAGAGCCAGAACCCATGCTTACTTTTATGTTGTCATGCGTTCAGCTCAAGCCTGTGTGAATCAATGGTTAGGCTTCTCATATCTAGTTCTGCATTTCAGAAGAGATGTGAGAAATAATAGTGCAAAGTCTGTATTCATCATACAAGTCCCAAAATAGTCTTGGAACCTTAGGACTTTACAGTCATCTTCTAGAAAATTGAAATCCGAGAATCCTCCCAGCTTAAGATTCCTTCAAATGAGCCACTGGCTATGTGGTGGCTCAGGCTCAGCACAGAACCCGTGACTTTGTTTGTTTCTCAATTCAGTGATGTAAGAAGATCAGCTATTTTTTCCTTTGTTGGCATAAACATGACTTCTACTTATCTGGTCTTCTTGTTTTCCAAAAATTTTAGATCCTTTGATGAGACAGAATCTGAGGAGTCAAGGTAAGAGCTAGTATGAGGAGTCATATATACTAGTAGGACTAATAGTTTTATTAAATATCAAATTACCCTGATAAAGTGATAAAGTCAAACTTCTGTTGAAAATAGGTTGTAAGATTGTGAGTGTTTGACAAGGAGCTGTAGAGTAACCATTATATTCAGGAGTGACAGGACAGGAGCCTACACTGTCTCATCTAATAGGAACCCTGCTTTATTTATAATCATGTTCAGCCATGTTGTGCTGCACAGATTGCATATCTGCCTCAGATTCTACAAAGGAACTCTCAGAAGATGAGTGCAGTGCTGGTGTGTTCCTCTGTGTTTGCTGTTTCCCCCATATACCATGAGATACCTAAGTATCAGACAACCCCACACAGCAGTTTGATCCCCTCAAAGCTAGTTTGTAGTGTTTTCTGTTTACCATCGTCCCCTGATGCTGACATGCTTGTTCTTGACCTTTCTAGCAGACTGTCCCACCAGCCGGTGCTGCTGTTCCTCAGGGATCCATACGTCTTGCCTGCAGCCAACGGTAATCAAACCTGTCATCTGCTAACAGCTCTTTACTGATCTGACCTGTGCCACATAAACCACGTTTTTAATACAGGTCTAACAGAGTGGCATTGGTCCAGGGCTTAATCATCTGCCAATAAACCAGTGCTCTCGGTGTAAGAGACATTTAGAATTTTAATTGGGGCCAGCCTTTCAGCAGGAAATGTAATTTTTCTTTCTGTCTTACCACACCATTTTGAATTCGAGCAAGAAGAGGTAAGATGGGAAGGTTTTTATTGTCTTCAATTTTTTTGGTGTTATTTGGGCTGCTGCATGTTTTTATCCGGATGCCAGACTTCAAATTTAAAGCCCAATCCTTTTGAAAAATGTTTTTTTTTCTCAAAATACATATTGTAGTTGTATCTCTATTTTCATTTAGATTGCATCATTTTTGACAATCATGGATATATATATTTTAAATATAGTGAGCTCATGTAAGTATAGCTTAATATTTTAGTCTTGTTTCCCTTCACTGTGCTAGGAAATTCAGAGCCCCTAAGTCCTGTTCAGAGTGACTATGTCCTTAGGCAGTACCTGAAGGTAATTTTCTTAACAACTCTTCAGAATAGGCAGGGTAGACACAATCACTGGTGAGGGGAGAAAACTGGGACTGAGAAAACTGGCATGCCTGGTCTCCAGTGACTGATGGGTGGACCTCTTCTTGCCCAAGTTCTCCTACCCTTCTTGGAGCAAGTGAATTTTCAGCTGTTATTTCTAGGTCACTAAATAGCAATAGGTGAGGGATTCATATAAACTGACTGCCATGTTGCTGACACTAAGTCTCTGTCTCTAGCCAGAGAAAGGGATCTGTTGTCTACAGAAAGCATGCTCAGGCCCAGATCACCCCAAGGGCTGTCAGCCGGGAGAAAAGTTTCCTGGACAGCCCTGCTCTGCTGAGTGACCCATCCTAGCACCATGGTCAGGGACAGCAGCCTTTCTGTAAGAATGAAGTCTCTTAGTGTTCTCCCCTCAGGCTTTTTCACTGAGTAATAGTTGCCTCGCATAAGCACTTACTTCCCATGTTTACATGTATATGTACACATATGTGTATAATGTTGATATTATGTTAAATATTATATCAAATATTCATAATCATCTAGACTAAGTATGCAGTTTTGTAATACATTATCTTTTCAAAATGACTCCATCAGTGTACTGTTTCTAGGTATTATTTATGTTCAGACATTTCATGCACTTGACCAGAATTCCTGCAAGAATATAGAGAATGGAATGAGGACTGCTGACAAGAGTACCCAGGATACCTGATGGAAGACAGGAGATATTTTATGTCTCTTCACCCTGCTTCATCCAGCTTAATGAGAGACACGCACAAATGCTAAGCAGCTGGCAGGAGAAAGCTTCTGGGGAAAACATCAGCAAATACATGGAACTAGAAGGGATAAGAAGTATGTGTTTCTGAGAGCTTAGTAGTGTGGAGAAGGAATTGTAAATCAAAAGGGTTCACCTGGAGAGTGCTAGAGGGGCAGGCTTGGCGACTAGCTGGACCCTGATGGGAGAGGGTCCATCACCACATCCATGTTCTTGAAGTTTTGACCAACCCAGACTCACAAATGGTATTTCTGTTATCTTAGAAGTTTTATATTAATGATCTATTCTTGCAAATATTTAGCATTTAACATAAAGAGAAACTTCATCACATTTTTATGTTCGATCGTTTAGCTAGATGTTGAGATTATTATTCTGGAAAATACTGAATATGAAACGATTTTCATAGATACACTGATTCCTACAAAGTCAAAGTGTCTGCCTTTAAAGTTCTGATATCTAAACAACCATTATCTTCTTATAAAGCATTAGTAATCAAACATCCTCTTAGCTTTTAACATCAGAAGCCAAGAGTTTTTGTCCCTCCTCACAGACTGGTAAGCATGTATTCCTGAGCTCTGTTTGCATTTGTTCTGGAAGTTCAAAAGAACTCTGAATGGTTCCCAGCAACCTCTTCTGTGGCTGCAACCTCTGGATGGCATTTTCACCTGACTTAGCCTCCCATCAGCCTCAGATGAGGGCCACATTCTCCTCCTGTAAAGTTTCTCTTGGGGTGTCCCCAGCTCACTAGAGGCTACACAGACCTCCACTCTTCCTGTGGCCTCCAGCCTGGCCCACCCACCCGTGCAGCTGGGGGGGAGCATGGTTCTGGCTGCAAGGGCTGTGGCACCTGTGTCTGCCATTGGTGTGTTCCCTCTGGAGCCTTTACACACCTAGGCCCTGCCACCTGTGGCTTCTTCCTGAGCCCTCCCTGGCACCCCTGTCTGCTGCTCCTTGAATCTTCTGTCTGAGCTACTGGTCTTCCTCAGTCACCAGGCCTCCTACAGAGTAACACAGCTTCTGCACCCATGGCCAGCATGCCTTGGATGGAGCCTCCGGGAGCCCCTCCTTTGTCTTCCCATCAACATTCATTTAAAAAATAAAACTTATTCCTTACATCATAGTCTTTCTTGTCACCTCTCAATGGTAAGCAAGAGTAAGGACAGTTATCTGAGTACTTTGAACAATAATTATAGACAGTGTGTTAAGCTGGGCATGCTGTGAAGTCAAAATCCAAAACTTAAAATGGAGGGAAAGCCCAGCAAGGCACACCTGCTAGATCATAACAGATGCATGACGTGCCTGTAATCCCAATGCTCCTGGAGGCTGAGGCCGAGTCACCAGTTCAGGCCTAATCTGGGCAGTTTAGTAACTTAGTAAGACTCTATCTCCCAATAAAAGCAACTAGCATGTGTGTTCCAAGGCATAGCCAAGACTACTGCTTATTACATTTATGATAAAAATACCTGGCCTGCTTGTAACCAGCACTCACTGCAAGGCCCACCCAGCCTCTGCATTCCCTTCCCTTAGCAGTATGAAGTAGATGTTAGGAAATCCATGCTGCAACTGAAGGTAAGGAAAGTTAAACAACCCAGCTGCAATGTGAACCTGCTAAGTAGTTTCCTGGCACAGAGAAGCTTCTTAGTGGATACCTGTAGAGGTGACTGCCATGATGTCACCGCAGACGCCACATTTGGTACATCCGAAGGCCTCAGACTCTGCGAGCCTGCAGCTGAATGGCCCTGCTTCCTCGTGTTCCACCATCAGCCTCTGCTTGCATGAGCACAACCCGGGGCGCTCTTGCCTTCCTTTTGCTCGTGAGTTCCTCAGAGCTGCCACTGGATCAGAGCCCTTGTTCCCTAGTACATATCCTCTTTTCTGCGTGCTCGACACAATGCGCAGCCCAGTGACAGCACTGGTCTTGTTGTACCCACTTTAAATGCCAGAGTCCTTTTCAAATAGTCTTTTCGTATCTCACTCAGCAGCCTCCCACTGCATTCCAGATAAAGAAGATCTCCTATTGGATCTTCGCAGATGTGATTTGGTGTCCCCAGCCCACCACCAAGCTTGTGTTCAGCTTGTGGAGGTCTGCAGACTCCTCTAGGACCTCCTGGCCAGCGGTGTCTTCCTCAGCTGCCCCTAGAAGCCTCCATTAGTGAGGCCTAGTATCCTTGGACATGGTCTTTACATAGTAGGTACAATACTTTCTAGAGGAAGGATTAACATTTCTTTTTTGTAAAGAAATTTTTATAATATTTCCTTGTATGTTGACTATACTAAAAGCATTCAGCTTTAGCATAATTCCTTGGTATAATTACTCTGTGTGTACAGGATTGAAGTTTAGAACAAATAGCCAAACCACTCAAGAAACCTATTCATAGTTTACCTTTCTGATAATGGAACAGAACACAACAAACTTGTTTCCCTTGCATCTCCCACACAAAAGCAGCTGATATTTCAAGTTTGACAGGATGACTTTTGTTGGAAATTTGCCCTTTAAAGTTAGGAAGACAGAGCCCATCTTTCTGCTCCCTGGAAGCCTGTGTAATAGAACATGTATACTCGAGACAACTTCGGACTAAATGCTGCTGTAAACCACAATGGAAAAACTGTTGCGAAGTGTTCCCAGTAGAAATCTTGGAATTCCTTCAAGTACACGGAGATTTTGTTAGGAATTGAATTGCCAGTGTAATCCATCTTCCTTGTGAGAAAACATTCAGATAAAGAGCTGGGGCTTGGCAGCATTAGCCATTAGAACACCCCTTAAATCAATAAGCTACAAATCTGGCCGTCCATTCCTGCGGCGCCTGCTGTTGGCTGCGGGCGTGAGTGATGGCACACCCTGAGCACACAGGCTATGGGCCCAGCAGATGCCTGCTGACAGGGCCTCTGCTCGCTAAGTTCTGAAAAATGCAATTATACTTTATTGATGTACAGAGCAGAAGGAGTTTTCTTTTTGTTTTTCAGATTTTCCAAATGTGGTCATTGAAGGCGTGCTCCACGGGGTGTTTTACCCTCAGCTGCAGCCCAGGTAGGAAGTCCTGCACAGCCGGAAGGAGCGGAAGCAACTTTCACCGCTGTCCTCAAGGAAATCAATGTCTACCAAATTAATCTAAACTCTATGACATAACAACTCTTGCCAATGATCAAATTCACAATCCCAGCTTAATTCAGGGCAGGGACATTTCCGTTAGAATGGTGCTTTTAAAAGTAGCAACTGAACTGGGGTGGTGATCAGGATAAACCAAGTGTGTGAGCAGAGCGCAGACACCAATTTAGAAACCCACTAGAAGGCAGCCATGGTGAACTACTCGGGGCCCGGAGCGTAGCACAACCGGCTGCTGTCTGCTTAAGGCACATTTACTAACTGGACATTACATCCTTCCTTATTCTGAGACTCAGCAGCTTGTCTGGTTTTTTGTCCAGATCCCTTACCATGCCGATCTTTCACCATGAGTTTTCTTAGCCAGGAATGGTACTTTGCAAAGTACTGTCAGCCAGAAGTGTGTCACAGAAATGGTGTGCTAACTGCAAGTGGGAAACTAAACTGGAGCCAAGAAGATAACCCAGCAGCACAAGCGCCTACCTGGCTGGCAAGCTTTGATCCTGAGTTCGAGTTTGGTCCCCAGTACCAAAAAAAAAAACAGGATGTTCAACTACGCTGCATCATTATGTCATTTGCAAATCATGATGTTTTAATTTACCTCACAGTGGAGTTTAGTTACACCTTGCATTAGTGCCTAATATCCATGCAAAGATGAAATGGGGACCAGGAGGACCTAACCTTCGAAGGATACTACATGAGAAGTCTGGGCACCTCCATGACAAGATTTTCCTGTGGTGTCAGAAGCCGTGTTGGTTCCTTTGAAGACCAGTGACATTGCATGTGATTTTTAGAGGCCACTTTGGGTAAAAAGCACCTCCTTTTAAAAGCTAGACTCACACTTAGTCCTGAGATGCTCGCGTGGTAGATGAGGCATGAAAGAAGGTGCAGGCCAGGGCGCTGGGGTTTCATTTGGTGTGCACTGCCACAGGGTCCCTGCTGTTCTCTCCTTTGGGTTCCTTTGTCCTGACCTCCTGCTTGATTTAATATAATTTATTGTGCACAAGACTGCCCTGGATATCATGGCCACGTTCATTGCTCTGAATAGTGAAGGGTGAGCCACATATCCCACCTCCATGTGTGTGCTGGGCGGGGCCTTGCTTGGAGCACTAATAATAGCTAGCCTATTTATGACGATTAATTTTAATGTTTGTGTGGGAGAAAAATATTTAAATTTGTAACTAATAAGTCATGCTTTCCGAATACAATCTGAATATACAGGATTAAAGCCTGCTGCACACTTTTAAAGATTATGTTTTGTGATGGATTATGTATTACATGTTAGAAATAAGCAAGAACTAAGTAATGAGGTGTTCTTAACCAATTATAACTGAATATTCAAGTATTAGATATATTTTTAAATTTTTTTAATGTATGTTACTAGCTATTTTGAGTTAAATAAAAACAAGTAACAGGAAATACTGGAATTTGTCTCCTAGAAATGTGATGGAACAAGGGTTACGTGTCCACATGTGCACACAGACTTGAAACTTCTCCATCTTCGCATGGATCTTCATTTCTAGTCTGATGGGCTGTGGCACTCACTCATCCGTTTTGTCACTCACCTACTATTAAGCCAGCAGATGCTTACTAAATAGTCAGTGATGATGTGGCAGGATAATAGCAGTTTTAAAATAAATAACAAGATACACAGTGGAGCATTGTTCAAGGAATCCTTTTGCGAACTAAAAAGTTTTAGAGAGAACTTTGATGTTTATATTTAAGTTTTCCATATGTCATTTCATCAGTTAGGATCCTTGCAGGAACTAGAACCACTGCAAGTCTTTTAAGCAGAGAGGGCTGCATATTCGCAACTGTATGCTTACAGGACCCTTTGAAAGGATGGCGGTGGGCTGGTGCTGCACGTTTTCTCAGAAGGCCCTTGAGGTCAGCACGGCATGCAGGGAGCCGCAGCCTGTCTGGGAAGCAGGGATATGGTTGATCAGGAGCTGCTCCTGGGTGCTGAGGTGTGTCTCCCAGACAGCAGGAAGCATGGGGTCGCTGTGACCGCCTCCTAGTGGCACCCAGGAGGTCGGCTGCTGGGCACTGGGACAACTGCCATACCTGTGCCCCAGCTGCCTGTTGGCACCCATGGTCTTTCTCTTCTCCAGCCACCACACAAAGCTAGTGTTCCCTCCCCTCCCTCCATCTCTCATGCAAGTGTAAGATACCATCAAAAAATATAGCAAGTGTTTACATTTTTTAAAATTTATTACAGTAAAAGCACATTGTCAACAAGGACAGGATGTGTGCTCAAGCTGAGGGGGAGCTTTTAGGGGGAGATGAATGGCAACGTGTCTTACCTGGTTTTGTCACTATAAGCCTTCACTATATCTTTTGACCGCCCCATGTACATAAGTGGCAGGGCCATAGCTCGCCATTCCCTGCTACAGCCGAGTCTGGGAAGGAGCTGAAGGCTTCTGGTTATCGCAGCTCAGAACGGCGCACTGCAGAGACAATGGCTTATGGTCCCATAGCTGAAAATTGAATGAAAAACCTAAAAAGATACATTAAAAAAATTCTGCTTCTTACATGCCCAGATCCTCTCCCACAGGCAGTCAATAATCACTATGCTTAGGTTACACATGCAGCACTTTGAAGAATGATTCATCTACATGCAAGCATTATACATTTAACATACATACATGCCATTTATTCCTCTTTTACAAACATGTCAGCATGCAATACTCATTGTTTTTTCAAATCTATTTCTGTGTAATGTTTTGCTAGTCTTTCCATACAGAACCTTGAGTACTTTCCTCATCACAGTTGCACAGAACTTCTGTAATATACGTAACTAGTCCCACACTCTTGAGTATGTTTCTGTTTTTCTATTATAAAATACCATCAACAACTTTGTTTGTGTCAATAGCTATATAAATCACGTTAATAATTTTCATAAAAATTATAAAGTTTAATTATAGAAATTTATATTAAGAACTCTGGCTGACAGATGCAAAAGTGCACACTTAGGATATTTCATGGTGTATGACTGTGGGTTTCTTTGGAGATAGTTACCCCATGTTGCTGTGCAGAAGGTGCCTACACACTTCCATCTGGGGTCCTGTGCCTGGGCCACAAATCAGAAGGTGTTCCTGGGTCATGCTTGGACTCTGGCCCTTGGGAGAGTCACTGAAAACTCTTATGGTCAGAGCATGGATGCATTAGCAATAGAGAAGTAGAGGGTAGAGGAAAACCAGAAGGAAGAAGAGAAAAAATCCTGTTAGTGCTTATTATCATTTCCAACCCTACCCTTGGTTTATCTTTCTTGTACCGCATCTCTTTGGTCCACACAGTCCATGTGTCCTCCAGACCTCTCCATTCCCAGGGCCAGCTGTGAGCTGTGGTGAGTAATGCCATGACTGTGCTGCCTGTGCACCCTACAGTGCAAACTCCAGCAAGTGTAGACATCTCATAACCACAATTTGGAGGCATAATCACATCTCAGAAATGACACATGGCTCTCATCTCGTGCATCAACTTGGATCATATGACAACGGTTGCCTAAAGAACTGTGATAAAAAAGATTCTGACATACTGAGGATGGTGACTGTGAAAAACAGAAAATAGCAGATGTTGATAAGGATATGGAGAAATTAGAATACTGTATATTGAAATGTAAATAGATACAGCCTCTGTGGAAAATGGCATGATGATTCTTCAAAGAGCTAAAACAGCATTACCCTGTGACCTCGTGATTCCACTTCTGGGCCAGAAATGAAGGTGGCAGTTCAGGTAGACATTTATACCACTGGGTTCCTAGCAGATTTGGCCTCAAGCTGAAAGGCAGAAAAAACCCAAGTGTAAGTTAGTGGAAAAATAAATAGAAGGAAATGACATGGGCGAGCCTGAAAGGCACGTGAAATAAAATAAGCTAATCACAGAGGCCATGCGCTGTGTGATTACAGTTAAGAGGTTACCTAAGGTGGTCAACTTTACAGAGACAGGAAGTAGAATGGTGACTTTGGAAGGTTCTGACACATATGCTAGTCGCTAATCTCAGAACCCTGGCAGCTCCAAAGACTGCAGCACAGAGTTCTAAAACAGAGCTGTGCCTCTGGATCACATTCTTAGCCTCAGCTGGGCTTGTCCTGGATGGTTAGAAACTCTGCTGATTGATTCTGACACCCAGCTATGTTCGTCCTGCTGGACTGTCTTTCTTTCTCTTTCTTTCATTTTCTTTCTTCTTTCTTTCTTTGTCTTTTTCTTTCTTTCTTTCCTTTTTTCTTTCTTTCTTTATTCCTCCCTCCCTCCCTTCCTTCCTTTTCTTTCTTCTTTTTTTGTAATTTTCTTATTTTGTTTTATTTTGTTTTGTTTTGTACTGGGAGTCAAATTCAGGACCTTGTGCTTGCCAGGCAGGGGCATGTGCCTCTGGACTATATCCTCAGTCCCTTTTTCTTTCTTTGAGAAAGTTTCTTGCTGTGTTGCCCAAGCTGAAGAAGACTTCCTGGGCTCAAGTAATCTTCCTGCCTCAGCCTCCTAAGTGCTAGAACTAACAGGCATACTCCACTACAACAGGCTAAGTGATTCATTTATTGGCTTTTGTAATTGCCTTAGAATCCACTACCAAAAGAAGACCTGTTTAGTTTTGGGATGTTGCATGTGGTCACAGGAATGGACTCTGAAGACACATAGATTCATTCATCAGGCCATGTACAGTGAGGAGCTATGTATTCACTAGGGCATTCAGTGTTGGAGTTCCTCCACTGGATTAAGGCACTGTGGTAGTGGCCTAAAGAATAGAGACATGATCTTTTTCTTAAATTTTCAGCCACTTGCTAGTGTCTTTACTGAACTGAACAAAAAGTTCAGTCTGTCTACTCCTTTTGGAGACCATCCTCACTATCTTGGCTTTGTTTTGATTTATCCTTGATGATAATTATAAGTTTTGAATTCAGTAGTGGAAATCAAGGACAGTAGCAGCCACCAACTACAAGCTAAAGCACCCACAACCTTTGTTTCTGTCTTGCAGGTACAAGGTTGGCTGCATTCTGATGGGGGAAATGGCATTTCTTTTTGCCTGAAAGGGAAGTGAAATGCATTAGATTATTGGGGTGCATAACATTTACTAGAGAAAAAATGTTCACATTTTAGGAATATGATTGTAAATATGACCTCGTGAGCCATTTTCTGCCTTCAAGTCTAGTAGTTTTGGTGACACTGAAGGTGCCTAGCTGAAGTGTATGTCACTTGCTCCTGAATGCAGGGCTTCTCCTGGCAGGCACGTATTGTTGGGCCAGGGCTTACATGCTGCCCCCGTTACTGTTCCATCAGATGGCGCACAGCACCCGCTAGAGAAGGAGCTGAGGAGCAGAGAGACTTGCGGTAGTAGAGTGGCTACCGATTAAGCACCAGGCAACACTGGGCCCAGCAACACTTGTGACGAGGTCCATGTTGTGGTGGCACTTGAAAGAGAAACAAGGCGAGGGAGGTGACATTGTCTGACCAAGACCACTGGTTAATAAAGGACATCAGGATCTGCGCTTTTCATCTACAGAGTTCCAGCTGATCCACCTGTTATGTGCCTCACATCAGAACGGTCTGGATTGATGTCTGGCTTTGTGTTTGGTGTTTTGTTTTGTGGAGACAGGGTCTCACCTTGTAGTTCAGGTGGGTCTTGCCCTTGAACCCACTGTGTGGCCCCAGCTGTCCAAGTGATGGGATTACAAGCTTGTGCCACCATGTCCAGCTTATGTGCATTTTTAAAAACCAGATGTGAATATTCAAGTCAGGAGTTTGTATTGTAGTAGTTGTTCCCATTGTTGTATTAGGTGATAGAATACAAAATGCTCTTCTTCCCTTGATTAAACTGAACTCTGTGCTAGCAGCAGCCACTTCATTATCTCTCTACTGAACCAGGTTTTTATTACACGCTGTTCTTGGCCCCGGGGCCAGAGCGGCCTTTACTTGCCCAACAGATCATGTCCCCTGGGCTCATGCCCAGTAGTTTCCATTTCCCACTTTTAACAGCATGCAGCCTCCTCCCCTCTCCAACTCTCTGGTGCATGTTCTTTTGATTCCCTGAATACCAACTGTGGTCTCTGAGATGGCCCACATCTCCACAAAGGAGTAAGCCAATTGCATTAGTACATCCCCTGGTGTCAGGACATCCTGGGCAATGGTCGGAGGCACAACTCCTGGGCCAGGCATTACCCAGGTGCTTGTCAGAAGTGGTGTTCCAAATTTTCTGATCAAGGAAATTATGGGGCCACAGAGGAAAATGATCAACAATGTATAATATGCCTAAGGAGCCACCCAGAGAGAAAACATTGTCTCATGCTTTCACAGAGAGCAAATTGGCCAAACAATGGCCGTGACTCATCTACATGGCTGATACTGACAGAGGATCTACAAACTGCAGTACAGGGTTTCAGAGTAAATCCTGAGGGGATTTGACTGACCTTGTCACATACAAAAGTTACATTTTTTGTTATATATGTCTTGCTTTATCTTAGTTTTAACCATCCAACAGAAAAGTATAAAAATGAAGTAGTCAACAACTTCCAACATTGTCATTTCCATGGATAACCCACTACTACTATTATGGACTATTGGACTATATTGGATCATTTTTCTGAATTCATGCACCTACAATATTTAAATGGCAATGGAATACCCATCTCTGACAAAACAAAGGGGATACAAATGAAGGACCATTTGTATTTGTACATACAAAATAGGATAGATATACAGCTACTTAATTCAATGACTTTTTTTGGGTGGGGGGGACTGGGGATTGAACTTAGACTTTTGTGCTTGCTAGGGAAGCGCTTATTCTACTGAGCCATCTCCCCAGCTCCTTAATTCAATGTGAAAAAAGATTTGTACTAATAGTAAATGGACAGGATATCATGTCTGCATCTTGTACTATGAATAACTATTATGAAGACAACAATATACATTTTAATTATTGTAACTGTCCTATTAACCTGTTTTGAAAGTGTCTCATTGCTATTTGTTTCTATTGCTATTTATTATAAAATAAATAAAAAGAAACCCAAGCTCCTGCTGCCTGTCTTCCCAAGACTTGCAGATGAAGACATTTGGAGCCACTTGGGAGGTCTGATGGCCCCAGAAACAGAGGCACTCCTGTGTTACAGTCCCATGGTCCCATGGCACTTTGGATTATTTTCACACTGTCCATTTTTTAAAGTTTCAAATGTTTTATTGCTTCTGAAAGGAGCAAGCACAAAGCAGAATGGCAGGGTGGCAGCTATGAAAGGCCTTGACAACAGAAGTCTAACTCATTAACAACTCAAGTGAGCATGAGGGAGACCGGGCAAAACCAATGAATGTGTGTTTTTTCAATTTTCTTCTTTCATTTATGAAATACTTTTGCCAAAATATTGTTAATACTGTTTCTTCCAGCTTCCAAATTTCAAACATATAGAATGGAAAGAATTGTACAAGGAAACTCAAATAACAATTTCTTAGATTCAACAATCTTTTATGTACTCCAAGCATGTACTAATTTTTTTTTTTAATCTTTGACATTTTGTTCCCTTTATCTGTAATGTTTGTTGGGTCTGCTTTCCAAACTACCTGAGAGGAAGTTGCAGGTTTCTTGACATTTCCTCCCCTAAAGTAAAGATAGTTTCCATTTAACTGTAACATCAATCTCACTTAGAAATTAAACAACTTATTTCTAACTATCATAAAATATCTCATCCTTATTAATATGTTTCCATTTGCTAGATTATTTTTAATTTGGTTAAAAAGTAGCAATATTATACACTCAGAAATGGCCATCAAATAACTTTATTTTTAAGTATTTGATATAGGGTCTCCCTACGCAGCTTGGATTTGCAGTGATCCTCCTGGTTTCAGTCTCCCAAGTGCTGGGATTACAGGTGTGCACCACCACGCCCAGTCTCAGTGGCCAGCTCAGGGTGCCCAAGGGTGGGGTTGGCACACCTGTGGTGCTGGGAATTGAACCCTGATCCCTGCCTTTGCCTAAGCAGGTGCTTAGTCTGCTAAGCTATCTTGCTGGTCTAAACTTTAAATACGGTTACTTTTCCTCATCCACAGAAAATAATGTCATGTCTCTCTAAATCCTTACTGTCTTGCCAAATTTGAACTTCAGTACACTAAAATCTTGGCAATCGCAGAACTTTCAAAAGACTGTGATAATGGCTTGGCAAATCCCAGTCTGTAATTTTGAAATGTCCAAAGTGGTATGGAGAATAGGTACGAGTCCACATAAAGACAAAGATAATTTAGATATAAACATATCTGGAAGCTTCTCTGTACAGTGACACTGAAGTTGACCCCCTTCAGGACAGTGGAGGGATTGCTCAGGCATGGGAGAGAAAGGATGCCACAGAGATACCAACAGGTGCCAGAGCCAGAAAAAGAAGAGAGCTTCATCAAAGTCCCAGAAAAAGGCTGTGAGTGCAGAAGGTCATGAGGGGCAGGGAATCAGTGAGATGAACAGGACCAAATCCCACAGGAGCCTCTTCCCGAGGTACTGCCAAGAGCATGGTCCAAAATCTGTGCAATAGAAAGCATTTTTTTTTTTTTTTAACCAGAGGGGTATGACCTAGTTTCTAATATGTATTTATCAGGCATAGAATTAAATATATATATATATATGTGTGTGTATGTGTGTGTATATATATATATATATATATATGTATATATATATATATATATATTTAGAAACCTGTCAGTAGCCCACAGACATTAGCAAACAATATCCAAGTAATATATATCCCATTGACTTTGATGATTTTATGAAGACCATGCTGCCTGCTTGAGGGAAGCGCTGGTGCCAGGTGTGGGGTGAGACACTGGGGACCACCTGAGTGAGCTGTGTGAAGGCCTGGTGTCAGGCAGGCATGGACAGGATGAGATGTGAATCCTGGTGATGTCTTGTGTGGCTACCCAGGAACTTGCGGCTGGACTTTATGTGAAAGATAAAGAGGCAGAAAGAATGAATTTTGGGGTAAACTACGTGGTACATGCTGGTGCTGTGTACTCTGGGCAGAGTGGAGGCTGGGACCTGTCTTCAGGGTGCCGGGTACTTGGTGAAATTCTTCAGACCCCTCCTCTCACTAGTTCAGGTACAGATTCCCCACTTACTAGGATGTCTGCAACTATATGCAAGCAAAACTAGAGCAATTCTGACCTACCTCCAAAGGAAATGAGCCTAGATCTTTACTGATCATGCTGATAGATTTGTGTTGAATCTTGTCCATGTTTTGCCCAGCTCACTAGGTCCAGGAATGTGCTCTGTGGTCAGAAACAAAGCACAGGGAATCAAACTAATGGCCCTTTGTCACAGGGCATCAGACCACAACGTCAGCCCACCCTGACTGGGCCACTCCCTGCACTTTGCCAGGCTACTGCCATTGAGCCCTTCAAACCTCAACTTGGAAAATAAAACGCAAAAGTTTATTTTTTAAAAATATTTGAAAAATAATAGAAACAGTTGAAAGACCAACACTTGGCAATCAGGGTTAGGTTGAGGTTATAATGCCTCATAGTATCAATGTTGGTGTATTCTTCCTGGAACAGATTCTGCGCATTCCAAGTGTCGGCTAGGTATGAAACAGTGTGGTGATAGAGTAGAAGGCAATTCCTACCCTGCCTGGAGGAATCCCCAGCAGGAGGTTTGTAGCAGGGGTGAGCTAGCTGCTAGGTATGGCATCCCACAGGAGACACACAGTACAGGGACCCAGGAGCAAGCAAAGGCAGCTGGATCCAGGCATGGAGCCGGTCCAAGAGCTCCCAAGTCTTAGAAGACAGTTTTCCTTTATGCCAACTGGGTTCAACTGAGGCCTGAGTTTCTTCACTACTGAGTGGCCAGTCCTGGTGGTCACAATGTGGCTCCTGGTGTCACCACCCAGAGACCCAGCTTTTGAAACCAGGTGAAAGAATAAGGTTCAAGTTTGCAAGGAGAGATGTCTACCCAAGTAACAAGAGAGATTTACTACACAGGAGAGCAGGGGACTAAAGCTGTGAAGGTCCAGGGAGCTACAGGACAGAAGTCCTTTGCCCTGGGCAATTAGTGGATGTGGAAATTTGTATAATGTCTATAAAACTTCAAAGTTGGCAGGAGGATTTTGGATACACTTGGTCTTCCAAATTCTCTGTATTTGTGACTCCCTAACATTCTTTTAAAAATAATAATTAATTAATTGGTACATGGTCTCACTGTGCTCAAACTTGTAGTGATCCTCCTGTCTCAGTCTCCCCAGTACTGGGATTATGGGTGTGAGGTACCACACCCAGTTTCAGTGGTCAGCACAGTGTGCCTAGGGTTCAGGGGCTGGCACACCATGGTCCTGGGGATTGAACCTAGGTCCTTGTGCTTGCCAGGCAGGTGTTTAGACCACTGAACCATTTCCTCAGTTTCCCTAACATTCTTATTTAACTAGAGGTGGTATAAGAACTCCATTAATTTGAGAGCACTTTTATTTTTTGAGACAGGACCTTGCTGTATAGTTCAAGCTGTCCTCAAACACACTATGTAGCCCAGGTTGGCCTCAAACTTGTGGCACTCTCCTTGCCTCTGTTTCCTGAGTGCTGGGACTATAGGGGGGCACCACCACACCCACTTAATTAATGGATTTTTGAAATGCATTGTTTTGTCCCTTGTCATTTAAACCTTTTCTTCTAACACAATCCCTGTGACCAGTGGCTATAATTTTGTGGTTATGCCAGCTGTTTTTCCACCACTTTGCATATCAGTAACACTAGCAAGTCTTGGAGGGGGCTGTATCACACCTAAAGCCTACTCTTGGCCAAACTTTTAAATCCAATAGATGAATTACAGGCTTAAGTAAAAGCTCTTAGTGCTTAATGGCATCAAAACTTTCCATTACAAATAGTTTTTATTCTTTAATTAGAAAAAAAAAAAGAAGTGCCTTGAGGAGTCTTTGAATTTCCAAGACTTGTAGATCAAAGATTTCTTCAGCTGTCTGAACTGTAAGAATTTTGAAAAACAAAAACAAATCCTTTTCCTGCTATAAAATCCTTGCCATGTTTGTCTTCATGTAACTCAAAACGGCTGAACTGAGAAACAAGACTGGTAAGTTTTGTTCAAAATTTTAAAATGCATTCAAAATGAAGTAATGGATAATTTCAAAAGTATCCTGTATTCTGACCCCAAGAATAAATTTTATTGAATTTTCAACTGATGATCCAGAAAATTGTTAAGTAGTGCTAGGAAGAGAATAAAATTGATTATGGCTAAGGATACCAAAATGTTTAAATTTATTAAAATGATTCAAACCTAAATTATTGTAATTATGAGCTTGGTGATGGTGCCTGGTATAGCTTCTACCCTGATTCCATACTATAAACTGCTTGCTTTGAAAGCCTTTGCAGAAAAAAATTGCAACATAAAAAGCAACAGTTCCCACTTTGATAGTCATCATTTTGCTAATGTTTTGGTATAAGGCTTGACATTTGGTGTATGAGAAATAAACTCCTTTTAGCTGGAGGCATTTTAGCTCAAGGGTCACCTGGTCTCATAATCGATCACCCGGGCACCAGAGCTGTAGCACTTTTCAGCTAATTCTGCTGTCTCTGGACAGATGGCGCTTGTGTCCATGCTCATGCC
Organism: Ctenomys sociabilis; assembly: GCA_004027165.1. Taxonomy (NCBI): domain Eukaryota; kingdom Metazoa; phylum Chordata; class Mammalia; order Rodentia; family Ctenomyidae; genus Ctenomys; species Ctenomys sociabilis. Next base: position 54,027 of record PVKA01003726.1, on the reverse strand, counting down.
ATCATAGACGGTGATAGGCGGCTGACAGGGCATGTGGTGCACGTCCTTGTAGTGGGGTGACACTCGGTACTCAGAGGGCAGACTGAGGCACTTCTGCAGTGTAGAAGCCATTTATTTGTTTTCAATACCCTCATTTTAAATTGGTTAAAATTTAAAATTTGTTAAAATTTATAAAATCTACCCTATAAAAACTAGGAGCCTAAAAAAATAAAAGTAAAAAGATCCACCATTTGTACTGACTTTGTATGAACTCACGTTTTGTTACCTTTCTTTGTGAGACTGTATTTACACAATTGCAGTCAGGCTGTACACAGAATTTCTACTTTTTACTTAAAATGGACATTTCATCCTGTCATGCTAAGGGCTGTACAGTCAGCCATGATGAACGTATCTGGTTTTGTGATGTATGCCTTATAACCTTCATGGGACTCACATTGCTCTATATTTGCCATCATAATTCTATACTTCACATCTTTATATATAAAATATTTTCAATATTGCTGTATTAGACAAAAGACTTCAGGTTGCAAGTCAAAGGAAATCAATTTGCTCTAGAATAAGCAAAAGAACATATATTGGCTTATGTGGTGAAAAGCTAACAGTGGACAGGCTTCAGACATCACTAGGCAGGAAGGCTAAGCTACATCCTCAGGAATCTATCGCTTTTCTCACTAGACCAGCTTCCTTTGTAGCTCACCTTCTTGAGGTCCTCCTACAGGATAGCTGCTCTCTCCCAGTAATTCCAGCTGAAGTCCCATGACTGAGGCTTATTAGCACGACTTAGATCAGAAACCCAGGTCTGAGTGGTACTGCAGCCAGGGGAGGGTAAGCCTAGAGGACAGCCTGCCTCTCCCACCTGGCCAGCTGTGCATAACTGGCTGTTGCATTTCCTGAGCCCACCTGCCTGCGGTCACTGTTCGGGTTCTCTCTGCCCTTCTCCTCCTGTAAGACTCATTGATCCCTCAGGCCTCAGGCCCACTCAGAAGCCTGCCCTAGCTATGCTTCCTGCTATCTGCATTTCCTACCATCTTTACAGACATTGCTCTCGAGTTCTGTTATCCAGTTACTCTGTGCCTACTTTGCAGGAAGCACAAGTGCTGACAGGGTCTGCAGCTATCCTCCCCTCAATAAATAAGACCAAATGAGTTCATGAAAGACTTTGCTAGAACGAGAGTCTTCCAAACTATAGGGCTGGCACATCTTAGGACAAGAAGTGACTGAAAGAACCCTGTGATTCTCTCCAAAAAATAATTAATGAGACAGTCATCCTGGAGCAGGGAGCCAGGATGTTGTGCTGTTTAGTGTGGGCCACCTTCTAAGGCAATCTGGGGAGCAGGAACAGGACAAATTCAGGTTCATTGCTAAGTGCTGCTTCTGTGTCAGCTTGCTTTAAAAATCCTGATAGCAGGATTTCTTAAATGCATCTCACACTGTCTCTTCTGAATTTGGAGACTGATGGCTCCCACTGTACTGTAATAAAGAATCCTTAGCCTGGCATCCACGCCTGCTATCCTCATACACTGCTTCCATTGCAGCTGTGTGTCCCCCCCAGAGCCCCCACCTTTCCTCCGGACCCTAGGAGTGCTCTCTTCTTGCTGGCTAGAAGGTCGCCTTCCAAAGCCTTATCAGGCCCCTGGTTCTCCTTCATCTCCTTCTCCTCTGCATGCTGTGTTTGCTTTGCAACTCTTGCTATCCTTTTTGTTTTCTTGTTTAACCTTCCTTCCCCACCAGTATCAGCTTCATCCCACCCCTTTCTCTTTCTAATGGTATATCCCTAAAGCTCAAACTAGGACTCCATACATCAAAGATCTTCAACACATTTTTTCTGAAAAAAAATCAACACCTTGTTTTCCAACAGGATGGTGGTAATTTACACCCTTACAGTGGCAGGAACATGCACTTCATCTCCCACTGGGGCAACTTTCTTAAGAGTACAACTCTGAGAGGTTCCTCTGCTGCTCACTGTGCATGTGCTGAAGGCAAGGGCGGCCCCCAGAGGACTGTGCTTCCCCATCTGAATTCAGCCTCAATCCTAAGTCCCACTGTGAGTGTGAGCAGGATTCCTCTCCATTGCACTTAGGCTCAGAGGAGCTTTTTAAACAGTAATCATCAATGTATGTAGTTGGAATGGGGATGGGGATGGTTTTGTGCTCTACTATCCTGAAAGGATATATCCTGTTAGCGTTTGGATCTACAGAACTCTCTCTAATCTGCTTATTATCATTAGAGATATTTAATTTTATATATTTTAAGGGCTTTAAATTTATAAAAAAAAGTCTTGCAAAAAGAGCCAATCCACATAAAAAGCACCTTTTTATGGAAAAATATCTATGACGTATAGCAGATTAAATAACTCCAATCTCCCTTTATCTGAAAAGAATTGAATACAAAACAATAAACTTCACAGCCAAATTTTTTCAAAATAATCTTTGGCATCACTCAACAATGAATAATAAACTTAGCAAAAACAAATTACTGTGTTCTTAAAAGTAAACAGTACAAAATTTTCAAATTTAAAAATAGCACCAATGAAAGGGTATGTCTTTTTTCAGTTTAAAGGCCCTACATAAGTGATTTACCAAAATTCATGCAAACTAAATTTTGAGTGGTTGACTTTTAAATCTTTTGTGAGCTAGAGTGGGAAATTAAAAGAAAGTTAAAAAAACAGTAATCAAAGTATTAAAAAGACAGGCAGGCATAGTCCTGCACCCGCACACAAACCCCTGCCAGGCATGCCTGGCTTTCTGTAAGCTGTGTCACCAGTCAGGAACCTCGACCACAAAGGGTGTTTTCACGTCTATCTTGCCACTGTTGAGGATGGAGCAGCTGGTGAGTGGCCGGTCATGCCCATCAGTTGCTAGAAGCTCTATGGTGTGCACCACAGTCTGGTAAGAGAAAGCAGAGAACAGTCCTCAGTTCTGATTGGTGTTGTGGAGGTCAGAATCCCAAGGGGGATGTGACTTTCATCATTACAAAAACCACACAAGCTAAGTATGCAGAACCCAGAATATTCAAATAGAGATGCAGATGATAGATAACAGGAAGAGATTCACCTATTACGTCTCAACAAATATATATTTTCTTACTTTTAAAATAAAAATTTGATATCCTAAAATAGTTAGCTATTTTATAAGCATCTATCTCCAATAGAAAGCAGTTTTAATTAACTGCCACAGCCCAGTGTAAGACTAACATGGAGTTAGACTCAGTGTCAACTCTACCTTATACCAGATCTGGTATTAATAAAATGGGCAAGAAAGCAGATTGAAAGTTGACCTAGTTCCAAGTTCACCCATTTCCAAGTTTCCCAAGTTGTTAAGCTATACACTGAATCCTATACCCCAACACCACAAATGTGGAAGGACCGCTTTTCTGCTGGGACATCTTCCCAAGCCAATGTATCACTTAGGTTTTACATGGAAGAAGGACATCACATGCTATGAAAAAGGCCTTTGAATGGGCACTCCAAATAGTCTCCAACTCAGTTCCTAGACTTCTGTTGGGTAGAATCAAGGAGCAGATACAAGATGTAGAACTGCCATAATAAGACTGAATCATTCATGTTTGGATGGATGCTCAAAACAACTCCCATGAAAATGAAATGTGGATGAGGTCAAGAGAGGCAAGGCTAACCAAGATGATGGTTAACCAAGGATAATCAAGTTTGGGTTGGGCAGACTTCACAGTGGCCAGTTTCAGAATTGAAAGAACTATTCTGAATGAGAAATGCTGGGAGAAGGAAAGGGAGAGGGAGAGGAAGGGGAGAGGGAAGAGAGACAGTAAGAGGGGGAAAAGGGAGGGAAAGCAGAAGGGAGAGAAAGGGAGAGGGACAGGAAACAGTTTTCAGAAGTACTCCTATGGGTTATGAATTGGATCCTTTGCTCTTGAGAAACAACAGCACAAATTCAAAATTTCTTAGTAATTACTGGCTGCTATACTTTGTGCTTTTGAATGACTTGGTGTCTGGACTGAACCACACAGGTACAGGGTACAGTATTTTATTTTTAATCATGATAAAAAACACATGAAATAAAATTTGCTATCTTAGCTACTTTAAGTGTACAGTTCAGTAGTGTTAAGCATATTTACACTGTTATGGAATCTCCAGAATTTTTCATCTTGCAAAGCTGAAACTATATCCATTAACTATCAACCCTGACAACTACTACTCTACTTTATGAATCTGACTACTTTAGATACCTCGTATAAGAGGAAGCACAGTATTTGTCTTCATGTGACTGTCTTATTTCACCTACAATAAGATCCGCAAAGCTGCTTTTTCATAATGTGCGTCAGAATGTCTCTCTGTGTCAATACTGAATGATATTCTACTATGTGTCTATACAGAGCCCTGATTTTACGTGGTTACATTAGACAGGGCTTTCTATTTATAGCTACTACAATAAATTATTTAATTTCTACATGCCAAGTCTTTGGCTTCTGCTCTAATGCCCTTAACAATTAAAATGCCATGACATTCATAATTTATATATTTTTGAAGAGGCCAGTCAGCACATAATAAGGGACTAACAAACCATTTTAAAATTTAAATGAATCAACTGACAGTACTTTCACAAAGCTTTAAACAGAAAATATATCAAGTTACCATGCCATCAAGTACTTTCCCAAACACCACATGTTTGCCATCCAACCAGCTAGGCTTGGTCAAGGTAATGAAGAACTGGGACCCATTGGTGTCCGGCCCCGCGTTGGCCATGCTGACCCAGCCAACGCCATAGTGCTTCAGCTTGAAGTTCTCATCAGGAAATGTCTCGCCGTAAATGCTCACACCTGAGTGAGAAAACACGAAGACAGGAAACCGGCCTCTGATGAAAGTAACTCTCAAGGGCAGCAGGAGGCTTTCCTGTAATCATTTCCTACAGCTCTACAGGACATATGAGGGTGGCAAAGATGATTAAACTCAAGGAGAGGACATTAACTCCTTCAGGGAAGCGGGGCCCCAGAGCCTGAAACAAAAGCTTCTTGAATGACATAAGACAGCGGACACCTCTGGCCTCCAAGGTCCAGATCTCAACTGAATAGGTCAGTGATTTCTCCTCAGAAAGGAGAACAGCAGGCTAGGATCATACCCCAAAGCTGGACAGAAGAGTGCTGAACAATGCTAGTGGCTCTACCTTTGTCCTACGTTCAGGCACCTGTCCCAGGTTACTCTGACTTTAGCACTGAACCAGGGTACACCAATCACTGAGCATATACCCTCAACTTTTTATCTCCCGACAACCCCACAGAACCAGTATTCTTGGTTCTATTTTACCCTGGAAAACAAAGTTATAAGACTGAAAGTTGAATTCTGACTACCTACAGCTGGTGTCATTAAGCACAGCAACTCCCCAGCCCAGAAACACAGAAGGTAACAGAAACAGAGAATCCGCAGGGATAAACCTATACAGAAGAACCAACAGGACTCATGTGGTTGGAGTGTAGCAAGGTACAGTAAAAGCCCCTTCTCAGGGGAACTGTGGACCGTAAGAAACCTCTGTCCAGTCTCCAACACCTGGAAGGCCTGTCCTGCCCACTGCCCCTTTGGCCAGGTTTCTTATCCCTCTACAGTTTCCAGCTTCAAAATTCTTGCTCAGTTATAATGACCAGAAATGGCCATCAGAGTGAAGCAACTCAGAACTGATCTAGGACAAAGCAGGTGGCCTAGTGGGAACTCCTCCCAGAAGGCTCTAAGCTAAATAAAAATTTCCTTTCTTTAAAACTTAAGAAAACTTTAACCCAAGGCTCACATAAATACTGGGCAGCAAAGGTAGATAGAATAAAAACAGAGAGCAGGGCCATGTAAGGCTCAGGCAGTGTTCCTGCCAGTCTGTGTAGCAGGAAGGGGGACACCAGTTCCAGGAGGACAATGCCAGAGCAGCAGGATTTTGCTGGGAGAGCTGGCACAGTGGCAGCTAGGTTCCCTCCATGAGTGTCTCAGCAAAGTACAAAACTTAGAGGAACCCAAATGCATTACTCTCTTTGTTCTACATTTTCATGGAGCAAGAGCAACAAGTAACAAGTAACAACCCTGGGGTGCCTGGCAAACTGAAGAGTGAACGGTAGCTGTTTTTGCTGTAAAAAAATAAGCCACTGCAATAAACCTAAAAGGAGAAATAATGTCTAGAATAGCCTGTTTCTGCAAGAAAATATCCACCAAATTCTCCCTGCATTTAAATCTTAAAGGCAAATTAGACTTAAATTCCATGAGGTCACATATACAGTGTGCTTGGGAAAAGAGCTCTTATGTGTTTCAGCAGGAAGGGAGTCCATGGAGCTAGGAAATAATAAGCTAAAGGGGATTTGAAACTCTAGAAATTTAAAAATATTTGTCCTTTGTTGAATTTTAACTTTATTTTAAAGACTCAGTATACACTAATTACTCAGCTCTCACTTAAATTAGCAGGAAAGGTGACAGTGCCAGATGTGGTGGCACCTGCCTATTACCCCGGTCATTACAGAGGCAGAGGCATGAGACTCACAAGTTTGCAAGCAGCCAGAGCAACTGATTGAGACACTGTCTCAAAACAGAATTTTGTAAGGGCTGATGATATAGCTTAGTGGTAGAATGCTTGCCTACCATGTGTGAGACCCTAGATTCAATACCTAGTACCAAAAAGCGGGGGAGGGGCAACAAAATGCTCACCTAGCGGCTTCAATGACAGCTTGTCCTTCTGGCACCAGGCCTCTCCTCCTCTGCCACACCCACATGTGCTGATAGCAATCAGCCAGGGGACCCTCAGCTTTTTATCACATCTTTCCTGCAGCAGACACTATTCAATACTGCTACCTGCTAGCAGTCAGTATTTTCAATAACCGTATAATAGTCTGCCAAAGGAAAACAGCTCCACTGTGGAGAGGCGATGAATGACAAATGAATCCTGTTTAGTATTAGGAAGTCTCATTCATTCCCATTTGCTAGGATCCTGGGAGATGAGGCCCTCAAAAATCTACACTTCTTAAAGAATCAGAATGGTCCTTAAAGGTTTCTCCCTAAGTCTGGATTTGGGGGATACCATGGCTGCGCATCAGGCTTCGAAATGAGGGAAAAGAAAGCACGGGGCCCTTACCGCCAGTGCCGTCTCCTGCAGTGAAGTCCCCGCCTTGGATCACAAAATCCTTGATGACTCTATGGAAGCTGCTTCCTTTGTATCCATAGCCTTTCTGAAGAGAGAATTTTGAGTGGATACGCTAGTATAAGTTACTCACACTCAAAGATAAACACTAGTGTTTATCTGAAAATGAGAAAAAGTATCTACAGAACTGATTAGGTCCAGCAATGACTTACGGACAGAAACTTACCCATAGGAAACCAAACAATAAGCTACGCAAGTAAAGTTATTAGTTTAAATAAAAAGTGACCTGCATCTTCATGTGTTTGTTTCCCCATTTCTACAAGTATAAAGGCACTATTTGAATGAGATTTTACAGGAAAATAAAAGATAAGATGTCACAGATTCAAGTGACATCCTAATTTCATACTTACTTTCCTGAAAGACATCTTTATATTTGACTCTTAAAAAGGGCAGTTTTATATACAATTAAAGGACATAAAACTCAGACCTCTCCTGTCGCCAGAGCAACAAAATTTTCCACAGTCTTGGGTACAACTTTTCCAAAGAGGCCAATCACAATTCTGCCCACATCTTTGTCACCAATCTTCACATCAAAGAAGACCTGTTGATAGTTGAAACAGGGTAAAGTTGTAACTTGGAAAAGACAAAATACAATAGAGGCCAAAATTAACATCCATGGGAAAGACTGCCCCCTCAGCAAACAAAGCATCAGTTGAAACAACTGTGTGGGTGTGTCACTCACATAGCCTTTCAACAAGCATCCGCTGAACATCACTTATGAACCTGGTGCTATCCTGAGCCCAATGCTTGATTCCTTTGGAATCAGGAATATCAAGAATAAGACTTCAGGAATTCAGCTGCTAGCCAAACGCTGCTGCTATTTCCTGTTTCCTGGCTTTGTGGATGAAGACTACAGTGGCAAATTATTTTGTGGCCAGCTCATCTCACCCTCAGGGTGGGACTGGCCTGAAATGTGGTGTCCAGGATCAAACTGGGGTCCCTGTGCTTGCCTAAGCAGGCACCTTAGACTGCTGAGCTATCTCACCAGCACCCCAAATGCTCTTTCAAAAAGATAATGCTTTCTATTTTATTTTTATTTTTTTGGCTCAACCAGGGATTGAACTCAGGCCCTTACACTTGCCAGGGAAGCGCTTACTCCACTAAGCCACTCCCTGGCCAAGATAATGCTCTCTAGTCTAGGCAGGAGAAAAGAAAACGGTGAGGAAAGACGCCAACTGTCTAGGCTTATTTTTTATTTCAAACATTCCCACTGAGTTCCTGCTGCCAAGGGGCCTTCGAAGACAATGAAAACACAGCAACACTCCAAAGGTCACCCATAAAACATCCACCCAGCATGGCCCAGTCCATGCAACAGGCAGCGAACACAGCTCCAGCCCCAGCAAAGCGCAGGCACCACATCCACAGGCCACACTCCCAAAGTCACACAAGTACTTTATGCTTTTTCTCTGTCACATCGTAGAACCAAAGAAAGAAAACAGCCAGAAATAAGCATGAGTCACTTTTTTGCAGACTAAAGCTTAGAAGTTCTCTTGGACTTTTAAAATACAGTTTCATATGAAATGAATCTATATGTGTTTTGCTTCACAAATCACAATTCTCAGAGGTTTGAAAAGGTCATGGAGTCAAAGGGTATTCTATTAGCGAGTTTAGATTATATGAACCAATTTACTGTTTGAATGGGTAAAAAAAGACATTCAAGAGATGGCTTTAAAAAATATAAGAAGGGTTGTCAAAGAAAAAAGATATCTTGCAGTTTAGAAAAATCACTAAGTAAAGACTGTCAGGCTTTCCTTCAGACAAGGGCTTCTGCCAATATGTCAGTTTGCCTGTCATGGGTGATGTGATATTTAGGGTTCTGGGTGGCATTTCACAATTGTTACATGACCAAGGCAGCAAAAGTTTTATTATTATTTATGGAGAAGAGCTTTATAGAATGCATGAACAATATACCTGTGCTCAGGAGAGATCAACAAAGCAGGAAGGGACAGGAGGCCTCACCTATACCCGGGCAGCAGTCCCTTGGGGGTCTCCCAGGCCTCCCGGGAAAGGCTGAGGGCAGCAGGCCTGGGAGGACAGAGCAGCCTCCAAGGGCAAGGGTGGCACAGGCCCCACCTGCCCGCACTTCCTGGAACTAGAGCAGCAACAGGAAATGGGGCCCATGGTCATACTGGCATGGGTGCTGCGAAAGGAGCTTCCCAACAATTGCAGAAGCAGGAGAAACAGGCCTCTGAGATGCATGCTGTTACACAAAAGAGGGCAGGAAAGAAGAGTTTAGACAGCACTGAGGAGAAAGAATTTAGAGCACTGGGTAGGAGCGGGGGACTGGAAGGATGGGCAGCAGAGAAAGGCATTGAGCAAAGGGGAGGAAGCGGATCAGGAGGAAGAGAGAGAGAAAGAAAGACCTGCTCATGTGCCTCGATGTGCTTTCCTTCACCATTTAACATACCAATGCCCCCACAGGAACTATTACAGCTGATTCACTGTAAGACAGGTAGGGGTGAAAGAGGTAAACACTTGGCCAAGGTGTTCCATGGACATGAGAGTCAGAATGTCAATGCAAGGCTATGTCTCAACAGTGGCTTCCTATTCATATGGCTCTCCAGGTGCAGACAGGGAACCCCCAAAGGCATGCAGCAGTGTCTTCTGTTCCCCACAACCCAGAACAATGTCAATGTGAGCAGAGAGGGTAATGTTCAATGGTTCAAAGACAAGTTATACTAAACGAGGTTCAGGGCACATGGAAAAATCTGACACTACACTCATCTCCGAGCCTGTGAGACTCCTGAGCATGAGGCCCAGCTCTGGAGCCCACAAGACACAGAGCACTTGGGTGCTGGGACAGGAAAAGCAGATGGGCCACTCAGCATCTAGGAGGGCAGTGACCGTCTGTAGAGCTCCAGGCTGGTGTTTGGGGCAGGGAGCAGCAGGTCTGGCCTGGCAGATAAAGTGTGTGCCACTCACAGGTTCTGTGGCAGAATAGCCCCCAGGCCTGATGTACAGGTTTCTATTTGTCAGCGAAAGCACAGGAGAAGAAGCATGCCAGGGGAAATGATACACAGGAACAGTGGCCAACTAATCTACTCTTCTGCACACAGAGAAATCATTTTTAATGTCATTTTCCCGTGTGGTTAGTTGTTTCAAAAACTTCACGGAATCTGTAGAAGGCTTGCCTATGCAATTAGCCTTCAGAACTTCATAAAGGTGGTGGGAAAACAAAAGGAGCTATGTTAAGTGGCCCTGCAGGAATGGAACCTCTGGAAAAGCCCTCCCTGACAGTGTCCTGGGCCTAGGCTCCCACAGCCATGCCTGCCCATGCTGGTGGTTCTTCTAAACGGTTCCCAGGCCAGGTCCTACCTCAACAGTCATTAGATGCTGTCAAAGGTGAGTGACGGCACCACCCAAGGGTGACGCCTGTGACTCACTCTGGGATGAATCCTACATCAGTCTGTTTTAAAAGCAATTCCAGGTGAAACTTATCCTCAGATATGAAGAGATATACTCGAAAGACTATTTACTATTAATCTAAATTTACACTTACTGTTGGCTGGCATTCTGTATTTTATAGCAACCCTATTTGCTCTGACTCCATGTAAACGGTAATTCCTGTTAGTCAGATCTCCAAAATCCATTTCAAGTTTCTCCTTTCTCCCCCCCCCCCCGCCCCCATCTCAAACTCCTACCCAAAGCAAGTCATGCTCTGGACTCTGACAGGAAGCCCCAATGGCCTCTCAGTGTGGTCTCACTTAGCACCAGTTAATTACAGAAAGATCTCAAGTTATAGTAACACGGCCTCAGCGCCCAGCCCTAACCGTGGTCTTTACCCACAGCCCTGCAGTCTCGCTGCTGCCCAAGGGCATCTCACGCAGGGCCACTCTCACCCAGCCCACTGGCTCGAGTTCCAGCTCTCCTGCCCCTCGGAGTCCTTGCACGTGAGGCTCTATTTGCTAACTATGCCTCTGCCAGGCTGGCTTTTTCTCCTCCATCAGTTGTTTCAAAGGTCACCCACCTGTGTTATGCTCACTTCCTTCAGCATCTCACAATTCTGCAACTTTAGCGTTTATGCCACAGCCTGATGTACAGGTTTCTATTTGTCAACGAAATTTCAGGAAAGGAAGAATGCCAGGGGAAATAGTACACCGGAACAATGGTCAACTAATCTACTCTTCTGAGCTAGGAGAAATCACTTCGGCTCTGCGGCCTCGCATAAACTTCTCCCAAAGCTAGCACTACCTGAAGATTCAGGGATACTGAGCAGGGCCCGCACTTCTCAAGGCTGAGTTTATGGCTCAGACCGCGCACAGCAGCGCTTCAGGCCCACCCCTGGCCACGTCTGCAGTGGGCCGAGCCTCGGCTTCCGCCCGCCACGGTCCCCTGATGCCTGGGCGCCCGTGACAGAACCGCGCGCAGGGTTCGGGCAAGGTGTTCTCCCCTTGGCGTACCCTGACCGACTTGCGCCCTCCCCGAATCTGGACGCTGCGCCTGCTGCGCACTCGATTTCCAACCCCAGTAAAGTCAGCCTCAGAGACCCGAGGCGGCCCGAAACCAGCTGTCTGGACCGAGAGCAGCGCGAGTGGTCCCTCAAGCTGTCCCCCCGCCAGCTCTTTCTCCAAGCGCCCGCACCACCCTAACCCCGGGTGGGACCCGCGCAGCAGAACGCGGCTTTCCTCGCCTCTCTTGCCCGGGAAGGCTCAGCTCTAGCGGAGGCGGCCGGGCGCAGCGCCCAGCGACCTCCCGACCCGCCCCTCGCCCTTCCTGCTTCGTCCCCAAATCACGGCGTCGCAGAGGAAGTGCCGGGAGGAGGGGTGGCCGGCGGCGGAGCCCGGGAGACGCGGTCCGCAGCGGCCCAGCGCGCCGAGCCTCTGAGAACCCGGCCCCGGACAGCCCTCCCCACGTCCCGGGACTCGGGGCCCCGAGGGAAGACGCCGCCCCCGCGGTCACCTTGGCCGTCACCAGAGGGCCTCGCCTGCGCACGCCCGCGGTCACGAGCGCGCCGAGCCCCAGGCAGAGCGCGAGCGGGAGCAGCCGGGCTCCCGGGCCCATGGTCGACAGAGAAGCAGCTCGGACTCCAGCTCCACAGCCGGCGGCGGGCAGGCGGCGGGTCTGCCGGCTGCGCCTGTGCGCCGTGAGCGCGGGGCGGGGCGAGGCTCGGCGGGGCGGGGCGAGGCTCGGCGGGGCGGGGCTCGGCGGGGCGGGGCCCTCCTGAAGGTCCGGGCCGCCGGCTCCGGCCGGGCCGCTGCGCTCGGTGCCGAGGCGCGGGCCTCCCGGTGTCCGCGCGCTCGGGCCGCGCCGCCGGGTCCGGGAGCGCCGAGCTCCGACCGCAGGGTGCGCGCCGAGAGGAGCGCAGAATTACGGGGCGCGCGGGCTCTGTGCCCGTGAAAAACTTGTCCCTCGTTTGCGCATACTAGGGGTGATTCTGTCTGTCATCTCAGTCGCCCCCCAGAAGGAGAATCCAACAATGCCCTAGGCCCCCTTCCTTAATAGCAGTGGGGCAGACTTAACCTACCCCAGGCCAGAACCGTGACCCAACAGAGCTGTCCAGTGAAACCAAAGGCCGAATGTCGGAGTACACAAGTGGAAGATGAAATTTAGGTAAACCTAAGAATTGCCTTTAGGAAGAGTCTTTGGGGACTTGGAAAAGTCCCCATTATAATTTAAACTCAAAATCTCAAGCTGCAGTGACACATAGAAGACTGGTCCCAACTGTGGATGTAAATGCACAAAGGTATTTTTTAAATGGAAAAAGATGAACCAAAATATTTACAGTAACCATAGCTCTAGAATTAGAGATTTTTGTCTTCTTTGTAATTTTGTTTTCCCAGATACCTTCTAACCTAGGGAGAAGTCTTAAAACCATCTCTTTTGAATTAGGAATCAAAAGAAATTGTGTACTTAATGATAATATTTCTAAATTGTTTGAAATTAAGGATTTTGTCTTGACTTTAAAAAGAAAACTGGTACTATGATTTTCAAGTCAGTCAAGATTGCCTTGGATAAGTGATAAATTCCTGTAAGTATACCTAAAATGACCGTTTAGAACAAAAGGAATAACTGCTGCTTTTCAGGGATGGGCTGAATACCTGTGAACTATTTTTATGGTTCAGTCCAGTGGGGCCCCTCCGGCTCCCGCCACCCCACTCCTAATAAGGACAGAGACGGGGAGTGCTCCTGGAGCCTCACTCCGTGGGGTGACTGTGTATACTAATCTGTGCTCATAGCTCTAATTGCTTGTCTGTTTCTACCTATCAGAGGTAAGCAGTCATATCTGTTTCTTTTTTTTTTTTTTTGAGACAGGGTCTCACTATGCAGTTCAGACTGGACTTAAGCTCACTTTGTAGCTCAGGCTGGTCTTGAACTCACAACAATCCTCCTGCCTCAGCCTCCCAAGTGCTGGGATTACAGGCCTGCTTCTATTTTTTAAAATTACCCATATGTAGTACAATGCCTTGAATATAGAGGTAACTATTGATAAATATTTGTTGAATGAATTAATGTGTATAAATACTATTTATATCACAATCCCCTTATTCAAGGCAAAGATATGAAGTATTTACCATCTCTCTACCAATTTATTTTATTCCTTCCAATTACTAATACTTTTTTCTCCCCAAATTACCTGTAATCCTGACTTTTTATGTTAATGATTTGATTTTCTTTTGTATGAATAGAATCTTACTGTAATTTTTGCTTAAATTTTTATTTGCAAAATTTTATTTGTGTTTTGCATGCATTGTTTTAGTGCATAGCACAAGACCTAGCAAATTTATTTTTCTCCATATAGATCTCCATTTGCCCTTCCTTTAGTCACTGCTCTTCCTTATTTACTCTGGAGACTGTGGTAGAGCAGTGATCTCTGAGCATAGCAGAGGTCTGTTGGTGGACACTTTCTTCGGTCTCACTGACCTATTTGTCTATTTTGTAGAAATACCACAGTCTTAATTGGACTAGATTTATAGTAAATCTCATGTTCACCATCCCATGTTCCCTTAACTTTGGTCAGTAAATGCTGGCTGTGCTTGACCTTTTCCATGCCATATAAATGGGAATCAACTTGTCAATTTCCATATAACTGAGATTTTGATTGGGATCACATTGCCTTTTTGGATCATTTGGAAGGCGTTGACAAATTTACAATATTGAATGTTCCAATTCCTGGGGCATAATGTACTTAGATCTTCTTTAATTTCTGTCAGTAAGATCTTAGCCCAGAGGTATCATGTGTATTTTATTAGATTGATTTCCAATTTGTTTCTTATGCTATTGTCAATTGCATTTTTAAAAATATTTATTTTTCTATTTGTTATATTGAAATAAAATAAACATATATATATATAATTTGCTAACTTACTCGTTCTAATAATTTATCTGTGAATTATGTACATTTTTCCACATGGACAATTTTACCATCTGCGAACAATGACAATTTTATTTCTTCCTAATCTTTACTTTTTATTTCTTTTTCCTAATTTACTTCACTGTCTAAGATTTAAAATACAAAAGGAAGTGGCAGCAGCAGAGTCCTTGTGTTTTGAGCTTACAAGGGTAAGCATGGGGTTAGGGAGATGGCTCAGTGGAATAAGTGCTTGTCTGGCAAGCACAAGGGCCTGAATTCAATCCGTGGTTCCACAAAAATAAATAAATAAATAAAAAGAAAGGGCAAGCAGAAGCACCAAAATGACACCCAAGATTTGGAAATAGATTTATTTGCATCCACGGGCACTGATCAGGATCATTTCTGGAATATCAGGCCCTAATATCTGGTGGAGTAGGTCTTATATTGACAAGCCGGAAGAATGGCTTGTCAGCTGGGGATTGGTTTATACAATGGGTATCATAGGGACCAGCTTTGCATCACAGTGACCAATGGTTTCTAAGAGACAGGAGCAACTGGAACTAGAACAGGAATCATTAACTGAGCAACTAAGAAACTGAAATATACTGGCTGAGGGTGGGGGGGCATTTTCTGTTACAGGTTGGATCGCCCCCAACACACACATCAACGTCTCACATCTCTGTGTGTGAGCCTAATGAGAAATAATCTTTCTAGATACGATCGAGTCAGGTGAGGTCACAGTGGAGTAGGGTGAACCTCCTTTTATCAATTGGTGTCCTCTTAAAAGAGATGAGCCAAGGAGACACAAAGAACATTATGGGAAGACAGAGACAGAGACTAGAGGAATGAGACTGCAGGCCGAGAGATCCTGGCAGCCACTAGGAGCAAAGAGAAGACACAAAGGCACGGGTCCAAAACCTTCAGAGCAGCCCTGTTACGTGGCACCGCTAACCTTGGGAGCTGTGACTGCCCATTTCTGTTATTTTAAGTGTCCTAATGCAGAATACTTTGTTAGGGCAGCTCTCGCACATTCATATGCCTTGCCTTTGTTCTAAATCTGGAGAGGTTTATCAGTACATCTATTGAAATAATCATACAATCTTTGTTTATTCTGGTAGTGTGTTTAACTTTCAAATCTTAGCCCAACCTTGCATTCTGAAATACAGCCTGCCCTCACGGGCCTTTTTTTCTGTATTTCTAAATGGGGTTTGCTAAAAGTTTTTTTTTTTTTAATTAAGGAACACCAAAAACGGGGAGACATTTTTCCTGGAGCTCAGGAATAAACAGTAGAATGCAGCTTCCTAATTCAGAGCAGGCTGACCCTCCACATTCCATCTTGGTGTTAGTGGGTTAAGTTTGCTGGTTTTATGTTTTGGACATTTTCATCTGCATTGATGAATAAAACTAGACTGAAATTTTCCTTTCTTGCAATTTTCAGCCACTTTTTCTATCAGAGTTTGGCCCCATACATGGGCTGACAAATGGTATCCTTATTGTGGCTTGAAAGGATCTGGAAGATTGAGATTTCTTACTGGAGTGTTCATTAGAGAACATGTAACTCTGCAGTTCTCTTTAGTGTGAAGTTCTAAGTAACATGTTTAACTTTCTTATATAGTTGAAGGAATGGTAAAGTTTTGTGTTCTGCCAATGTTTACATCTGTTTCTGTTACATTTTAAAACGAATTTGTATAAAATTGTATAGCGGGCTAGGCAGATGGCTCAGTAAAATAAACGCTCTCCTGGCAAGTGCCAAGGGCCTCAGTTGAATCCCCATTTCCGCAAAATAAATAAATAAATAAAACAAAATTGTATAGAATGTCTTTTAGGAGTTTATAGGTCAGCTCCACTTGTGGTGATGTCTCCTTTTTCATTCCTCACGTTGGCTATTTGTGTCTTGTTTTCTTTGAACAGCTCCACTATGGAAGCTGGTAAATACAATATATTCAAAATTTATATTCTCAACTTTGCTATGTCCTTTCTTCTTGGAGTTTACTGTTGGATTTCTGTCTTGAGGTAGACTCTAAAGTCATCTATGTATTTTTAGATTGTCTTTTTTATATGACTGTGCAATTAAGACATGTACAATTAAGACAACTGAGACATGTTTCCCATAATACAGCTTTAGCTGCTTCCTATAAGTATTTTCATTATTACAGTTAAAACTATTTATGTTTTGACCATATGTTATGCTGATATGTAATACCTTAATTCTAAAACATGACTTAAAAATATTTCATTAGTAATTTCTAGTTTAGTCATATTGTGGTTGGAGAATATATTGCTTTATTCTTTTATTTTGTCCTTATTTGGTTCAGTATTCTATGTCCACATCCAGTAGAGCCAGGTTATCAGCGTGGCATTCATAACTCTACCATGGATGTTTTATCTACTTGTTATAACAGTTGCTACTATTTAAATATCTCTCATTGTCACTGTAGTTCATCTACTCATCCTTATATATCCGTACATTTTTCTTTATATATTGTGAGACCACATGAACGCAAATGAATCTAGAATTATCATTTAAAGTTAAGTATTTGTCATTGTGTGATCTCACTCTTTACTTCCAGGAATGCTTTTATTTTTAACCTTAAAGTTTGACATTAATATAATACATCATCTTGCTTTTGGTTACTAAATAGATGATTTAACTTTTTATAATTCCATGTTTGCTCTTTCATTTTCTGTTTTAATATATCTCTTTTGAAGAGTATAAATTGGTTTGTTCTATAAGGGGTTTGTTTTTTGTTAAGTCATGTTTATGATACATAACAATTACATTTATCTTGGGAAATATATATATATATATAATCATAAAGGCTTTTTTATTGTGTCTTGTTTTGTTTTACCCAGGATTAAATCCAGGGCTTTATATTTTTGAGGCAAGGACTCCACTGCTAAGCCACAACCCATCACCAGATTTTTTAAATGAGGCTGGATAATCTTTATCATTTTTTAAAAAATAAATTTATCTTAAATAGAATAGTCTATTTGCATTTAACACTGACTTACATATTTAGATTTGCATTCAGCGTTTTAACAGTTTTCTTCCATTTTATCATCCCCTTTCAGTCTTTTCTTGCTTATCCTGATTTAATGGAACAGATTTTAATACTCAACGCTGTTTCTTCAGATTCATAGTTGCACACATTTTATTACTTTTCATTAATTATTCTAGAGATTATATAGCCTGTATTATTGATTCTTCCAAGCCTAATTTTGCCAGTTACTCTGAGTCTTTTCTTGTCTTTTTGAGACAGGGTCTCACAATGCAGTTCAGGCTGGCCCTAAGCTCACTTTGTAGCTCAGGCTGGTCTCTAACTCACAACAATCCTCCTGCCTCAGCCTCCCCAGTGCTGGGATTACAGGCATGCACCACCACACCTGGCCTCTTAGTCTTTTTAGGGGGATAATATAAGAACCTCAGAATATTTTACCTCCACTTTTCCCTCATTGGAATTTTATCCAATTATTGTCACGGATATTATTTTACCACCATAACACGTGATCTTATTGTCCATATAGTCATACACACATTTATCCACATGTTTACACTACCACTGCTTTTCATTACTTCCTGTATTTCTTTTTTTTTTTTTTTTTTTTTTTTTTTTTTTTTTTTTTTTTTTTTTTTTTTTTTTTTTTCTTTTTTGTCTTTTTGAGACAGGGTCTCACTATGCAGTTCAGGCTGGCCTTAAGCTCACTTGGTAGCTCAGGCTGGTCTCAAACTCACAACAATCCTCCTGCCTCAGCCTCCCGAGTGCTGGGATTACAGGCATGCGCCACCACGCCCGGCACTTCCTGTATTTCTACCTAAAACTTCCCTCTGGTATTTTTCTAAGTGCTAGGCTGCTGATAAGAAAAGACTTTTGTTACAAAAATGCCTTTACTTGACCAGTATTTATTAATTTTATGTATTTGGTACAGGGTCTCACTACACAGCTTGGACTCATAGTGATTTTTTGTTTCAGCCTCCCCAGTGCTGGAATTCAGGTGTATGCCTCCATGCCCTGTCTCAGTGGCCAGCTCTGTGCACTTAGGGTGGGGCCAGCATAGCATGTTGTACTGGGGATCAAACCCTGGTTCTTGAGCTTGCTCAGGCAGGCACTTAGACCACTGAGCTACCTCTGTGACCCTTGTCTGGCATTCCTGTAGGATATTTTTGCCTGCTATAAAATTATTTTCTTTCAACTAACTATATATGCTGATGCCTGTGAACTAAGCAACTGCATGAAGGTAGCAATGTGTAATACTACAGTCATGCTTGGAATGCCTGTCATTCTGGTCTTCTAAATACATACTGCTTGTCATGACATACCAATTACTGCCATACTGTCTCTCAAGTAAATGTTTGTTTTTTTTTAAAAAAAAAGGGTAATACTGTATATGGTTAGTTTGCTAAATTTCTGTGTAAAAATATGTAATTGTTTATTTTTTAATTTTTAATTTTTTCTTCATATTCTGTAGGGACTTAAAGTTTAACATATCAGTACTTTATGGAAAATACCTGTTCTATGTTATGCCTAAGATGTTTGATATTCAGACAGATAGATTAAACCCAACTACAGCGGGCCTGCCCATTAGCTCAGTTGTTTAAGTGCCTGCTTAAACAAGGCAGTCAGGCTCAGGATGCTGTGGTTTGATCCCCAGATCCTCAAGTCCAACCAGACCTGCCCTGAAGGCAGCCTAAGGCTGCCAGAAAAAACAAACAAAAAACTAGATATGTTGTAGGGTAATAATAAGCTTCTCTTCTGGAGGCTTAACAACCTAAGTTTGGAGATCAAAAATTGGAGAAAAAGAAAGGCTGCAAGGTCAGCCAACATTTTGGCCCTAGCCTTTCAAGTTCAGTGAAGACTCAGGACATAGGAGAATCTGCACTGTAACATCATGTAACTCAGTTGTGTCCCGAATTTTCTAATCAGGGATATTATGGGGCCACAGAGGACTCTCCAATGGAGAGTCACATGGAGAGAAAACGTTCTCTCAGGCTTTCACAGAGAGCAAACTGATCAAGCAATGGCCATGACTCATCCACATGACTGACACTGACAAAGGATCTACAAACCTCGGTACAGGGTTTCCGGATAAATCTTGGGAGGACTTGACTGTCCTTATTAGATACAAAAGATGCATTTCTTATTATATAGGTCTTGCTTTATCTTGGTCTTAACCATCCAGCAGAAAAGTATAAAAACAAGGTATAAAAAGCAAAGCCATATCAACGTACTGAGCTATAAAAGGCCCAAGTCAACAACTTCTGACATTGCCAGTGCTACGGATAACCCACTACTATTATGAACTACTGAACTATATTGGAATATTTTGCTGAATTCATGCACCTACAATATTTAAATGGCAATGGAACATCCTTCTCTGACAAAACTAAACAAAAAAAGGGATAAAAATGAATGACCATTTTATATCTGTATATTCAAAATAGTTAGGATAGGTATACAACTACATTCTCTTAATTCAATGAATAAAAAGATTTGTTCTAATAGTGTTTTTGGAAAAGATATCATGTCTGTATCTTATACAATGAATAACCACTAAGAACAATATTCAATGTATTTATTATTGAAACTGTCCTACTAATCAGTTTTGAAACTGTCTCATTACTATTTGTTTCTTAATAAAATTATTTTAAAGATAAAAAATGAAATTAAAACATTTTCTTTCAACTTCTATCTTCTATTATTTTGTTAAGAAATATCCTACTAGTCCAATTGACACTCCTTTGAGGAAGATGCTGGGAATCGAGTCTGGGGCAAGTGCTCGAGTTCCCCACCACATCCTGCCCAGCCCATCTTTTTGATCTGAATGATTTTTAATATTTTTGCCACTGTATTTTTTAAGGCAGTTTAATTATAATTTGCCTATCTATAGATTCTTTTTATTTTGCTTGCTATTTGTAGGCTCCATTATTCTGTGACTTAGGATCTTTTACCAATTTTGGAAAATTCTGTCATTAACTTTTCCTAAGTCAGTAGTAACCAATCTACCTGACTACTGTACAATTTCATTTCTGTACATTCCTTTTACACATAACAAGCATTCGAAGCGATATAGTGTTAAATTACATAATTAAAATTATAGATGAAATAGAAATATATGAAACAAGACTCAAGTAGTATATTTATGAATTATAAAAAGATTACCTAATCTGTAGCCAGTTATCTTTTGTAATATCAAACAATGACAATAGTTTTGTTCATTTTTTCATACTGGGAATTGAACTCACGACCTTGTGCTTGCCACAGTGGCTGCTGTGCCACTGAGCTGTCTCCCCAACACAATAGTATGTTTTCATACCTCACTTGTAATAGTTTTGTCACAAAAAAGACTGCTGGTATTTCATTTATTAATCAGCTTTTAGTACCAAAAAGTACAGTTTCACTAGCCTTTTTCTCCTACCACTCAGAGGCAGGTTTTAGATTTCTGCTTATACTGTAAAAGGACTTCTCAAAACTACATTTTAGCATCCTTTAAAATCTTTTTTTATAGGGCCAGTCAAATAGCTCAGCAGATTAGGGGGCTAGGGGTTTGATCCCCAGGCCTGCTGTGCTGGCCTCAGCCCCAGGGTGTGCTGAGACTCCAATTGAGACTGGGTTTGGTGGCACACGCCTGTAATCCCGCCAGTTGGGAGGCTGTAAACAGGAGGATTACTCCAATTCCAATATGCAGTGAGAACCTGTACACCTTGTCCTAAATACAAGAAATAGAATATAAAAATAAAATCGTTTTTGGCCTACTGCATTTTTTTTCTCACTTATGTAAACATCTTAGTTAACTCAAATGTAACCTTATTTCAAATATTAAACAGACACAAATATATTTGTTAAGTTAAATTTACTCTTAGTATATAAATGCCTGCGGTCTTCAAAAAATTACTAGCCATGTGAGTAACTTTTGCCTGAGAAATTTCTTTCAGGTTTTAAAGGAAGAAGCATGCCATCACCTCGGGTCATCAGGAGGCAGTCGGGCCCACCCGCCAGGGTCGGAGTGACATTTTGAGGGCTCCCAGGCTGTCCTCTTTCCCTTGTGCTTTATCACAGCATGTTTTTTCTAGAGTTTATTGTTTACCCAAATGTTCTTCTCTTCATGAGTGCCCTATTAACCTTTCAGCAACAAGATCTTCAAGAGACTAAAATGAATCTTGCTTTTATTTGCCAGCCTGGACAAAGTCAAGCACCACTTTCTGTGACAATCAGACCCAGGGTGCTGTCTCCTGAGCTGCAGGGCTCAGCCAAGGACCTTGACACTGAGAACAAAGATGCCCACAGGGAGTGTCAAAGGCGGGCTGTGTGTGGAAAGGGTTCCCAGCCAGGTGGAGAAGCACTGTGACATGCCGCACGAATGATCCCAGGAGCCTAAAGAAGGGAGACTTAGCCCACAGAGCAAGCCTGCAATAGAGGAATGGGACTTTCAAGAGCACCTACTGCATGTGCACACCTTGAGCCCAGGGATCCGTGTAGCAGAGGAACTGAAGCCTGTTGGAAACTTTCCTACGCTTCTTTCTGTGAAGTTCACATGTGGTGGAGATTTCACAAATTGACAAATACCTAACTTTCAAAGTAAGCAATAAAGATGGTTGATTTAGGGAGCAGGGAAGCACAGTTGGATTCAAACGTGATAATTGGGAAATGGTAAGAAGTGGAGAACAAAAAAGAAAAAGAGGTGGAGAATAGGTAAATGCAGTCTTACAACTTAAATAAGAAGTTGGTTAAACATCGATTGTATTCCAAAACTTAAGGGAAATTATGAACCAGGACTAAGATCCAGTGCTGCAAAGCCTCTGCTGGTCCCACTCCACGCCACACTGATCTGAGCACTGAATGCATCTCCCTTGACAGTTCAGGCAACCCTGTTTCTAATTCTTTTGGAGACAATCTGTTATTAAATTGATCTGTGTATTTATGTTCTGTCCTATTTGGTGTTACTTACTATTCGCCAAGGCTGCCAACTTTTAAACAGTCTAGGTATAAATGTTTGTTCCTAAACCTTTGCTGATAGATGTGTTTTATGTAACAGTTATAGAGTCCATTAACACAAAGCACTAAAACACAAAAAGAAACTGAAGAGATTTATAAGTATATGAAATACCCTCACCAGAGACAGTTGAAATAATAAATCCAAAGTCAAAGGAACATTTGCAAAGTTACTACAAGCAGATTTATCTACTTTAAAATCTGCTTTGTGGAGTTGACTCATACTGTTTATTATGTTTAAAAGGTAAAATACAAATTGATTCTTATTGGTAATGACCAGAAAACCCTACTGTTACAGAAGAAAAGAGGAATTCTAACCTAAACACTTCTATGCCTTTCTCGTGCTTGTGAAGAGAAATTGCCTGAGAATTTTTTTTTAAGTTGGAAAGGTCAAATTACCAGTATTTATCTGTGACATGAAAATACTTTCAGCACTTTTATTTAAAAAAAATACTGATTCTGAGCCCAGTTACTGGCAGCAACAGTAATCTAGAAGGCAGGGTTTTCTGCACTATAACTTCAGATATAATTAGTGCTCTCAGGCACAAACACCCCCCTATGGAAGGGAAAAAGTTGGCAAAGCAAAATGGTGGCATCTATCTCCTCGTTAAAACATCAGATTGACAAAGTCCATGTGCTCCTCTGTTTCAAAAAGTTCCAGCTTTTTTAAACACTAACATTCTTATCATTTTGTGCTGGTGCTGGCCACTGGCTAACAGTGCCTGAGTGGATTTCTCTTTGAATATCTTTCTGCCACGAGCTGATAAGCAAGTCCCTCCTCAGAGTTCTGGTGGAAGGCTGTACTTCAGAGAGAAATGCATTTGAAATAGTCACAGAAGATTTTCCTTCTTTTCTTGATCTTTTTTTTTATTGTTGTTGTCTGCTTACTTTGTTTTTCTGTTTGAAGATAGCTCTAAAGGTTTAGGGACTTCCATCTGAGCTGGCCTAGCACTAGAGTGGTGATTTAACATGTTTTCCTTGGAGAAAGACTCCAGCATTGTATATGTAGCCTGTATCCACTGCCATGGGACTAATCCATAGCAATAAAATTAGAATCAAATATCTGGTACACTGCAAGCCACTACTTTGACATCAATCTTTATCAATCAGATGTTTTATGAGTGAAAATAAAATTATTAATTGCTTCAAAAGTATATCATAGAGTGAACTATTATATTCTTGAGTGAATTTATTTTTTCCTATATTTTTAAAAATTAAAAATTATAATAGAGGAAAACAAAAGAAAAAAGTCTGTGTGCTGATATCCCAAAGTAAATACTGTGCTAGTGCTTTGAGTTTTTCTTTCTAGGTTTTTAGTTCTTGTGTTCATGCAATTTTTTACTTTATTTTTTCATTGAATTCAGTTAATATAATTTTTTGGATCTCCTTTGTGAAGTGTAAATTAGGAGTTTAAAACATGTTTTGAGCTGGATGTAATCCCAGGACTTGGGAGCGTGAGGAAGGAGGATCACCATAAAGTGGAGGCCAGCGGGGCTACATAAGTGAATTGAAGGCCAGCCTGTACTACAGCATGAGACCCTGCCTTTAAAAAACATTGAAAGACATAAGATGATCTATAGAAATGAAAAATTTTTAAGTATCATTGCTCCCACAAGAATAAAATTGCTCAAAATATTTTCAAATCTCATAAACACAGGAGTTTTTCAAATAGGGGAAATAAAAATGGAAAAGGTAGCAGGGAGAAGTACCAGAATCTCACCCTTTTGGACTCACTCATCAGGGGCCACACAGCTCCCATGAGCATCAGCGCAGAGCAGCGAGACCAAGAGAACAGTAGAACAGGGGCGCTCTGCGTGACAGCAGGAAGGGCTGTGATCCAGTGCCTCTGCTTAATAGATGAGGACACTGTGGTCCCCAGGGGGGAAGTGACTCCATGCAAGACTGGCTGTGCCACCAGCCAGGAGTCCCCAGGGCTGTGGGCCACTTCACCTCCTGTCATGGAGGGTCTTGTGGCTTGCACACCTATGAGCGGACTTGAACTAAGAAGGAATTCTCTACCTTCCTTTCCACCAGGGGCACATGTTAAGGTCATTGGAATGATTCTGAAAAGGCTCCAAGTTTTCCATTAAATGACAAAACAGAAAACTTGAGAACTCAAGGTTGCCACACACCCTGGAATGCTAGATCCTTATGTTGGGAAGAGCTCTATAAAAGCAGTACTTTCTTATGACTTCTAAGTTACATTAATTCCATCACTAAGAAGTTAATGAGAATTTCTGTCTTCAATACAGTTCTTACTGAAAGTTTTTTCATTTTTTCTAATCTAAATTCCAAAATAACAGTGAGAAATTATTAGTCACAATGCTTAATGGTTGAGTTCGCCGTGTTAAAAAAAGGAGTGCTTAGCACTATTAAATTTGCATCCTCACTATCTTAGTCTATTCCTAGTATTGTAACAAAATAAGTGAGAGTGGATCATTTATGAATAATAGAAATTATTTGTATAGCTCTTAAAGCAGTTTTTTATTATTTTTCACTTTTCCACAAGAGGACTGTCAGTATCTTTGCTGCTTTTGTCTGTGCTTATTTCTAGCCAGCCGGAGAACTCTCTGGGCTGGAAATCTATGGTGGCCTTGTAGACACGTCCTGGGTGTGTGTGTGTGTCTGTATTCTCCCTGTGGACAGGCCAGCTTTCTGCAGTACTGGAGCAGAGCTCACAGGGGTGAAGAGAGGCTTCAAGGCTACTCAACAACCTCATTTCTCCCATAAGCCTATTTGCTAAAAGCCAGCAAAGCTGCACCACTCAAGAGGTGGAGAAGGGCTGGGGAGATGGCTCAGTAGAATAAGTGCTTCCCTGGCAAGCATAAGGACCTGAGTTCAATCCCTGGTTACACACACACACACACACACACACACACACACACACACACAAAAGAGGTGGCGAAATGGGCAAGTCTACTTCTGGGTGAGATGAGAAGTAAAGGAAGCGTGAACAAGTAGCAAGAAGGTGAGGGGCAATGCTACACTAGAAGTGAGCTGTTATACTGAGCACTGGTCAACTGATAGAGCCTTCCAGTCTTTCAGTCTGGAATTGGGTTGCAGGATTCCATTTGCTCAAGCCAATCCTTTGAGATTCCTCTCCATCATTTCTCCTGTGGAAAGACCCAAAGGAAAGCTGCTCACTTTCTCCCAGGTTACGTGGACCTTCTGAGCATTTGGGAAGGGAAGGGCTGCACCTCCCTTTGTTCTCATAGCAACACTGCCTCTGTGGGAGAGACAGAGCCATCCCCAGGGAATGAGTGAGAGTGGGAGCTCACTAGGCAATTTCCTCACTGTGGAAGCTTTGGACAGTGTACATGCACAACTAGCATGGCTTTGCATCACTAGGTGACACCACTCTTGAGACCACCACTGACTGTGCAGTCCGTCATCTACTGAAGGCCATTATGGAGCACAAGACACTGAGAGAAAAATTCTGAGTTGTCCCAAGTTTAATTGCAAAGATTGAAGAATGAAGAGAGGAGAGTTGGAGGTGCTGCTCAGTTATATTATAGGCCAAGAACCAAAGATCTAGTCACATTCTCAAATGTGTAAACAAAAAGGTAAACAAAAAAGGGGGCTATAAATGAAGGTCCATTTTGTAGTGAAAACCTTATTCAAATGCTGTACCACCGCTGCACCCTTGGGACAGCCCCAACTGCTCCAGAACCACCAAGTACTTCTCTTTGCAGACAGCCAGCTTATCCCAAAGCTTCCAGCTCTGCCAAGCCCTCATAGGGACAGCTAATGTGGTGGTTCCAGGTGGACACCTTATACCCTCTTTCTTCAAATTTTAATTACTAAAAATGTTCTTAGCTCTGGTCCAGGAGAAAGGGAAAAAGAAAGAACCGCTCATGTGGTTCTGCAGGCTGAGAATCCTTGATCTATCTGCCAGCTTGAGACTCATGCTGAAGGTGTAATTTAGTCTGAGTTCAAAGAGCACAGAGGTTCTATGATGGAGATGATGCAGATTCCAGGAAGCCCCAGTCTAAGGGAGGAGCAGATGAGTTGAGATGTCCAGCTGCTCCTGCGAGCAGGGATGGTGGGGTGATAACTCCACACGGGGGAGTCCATCTGCTCTACCAAGGCACCAGTTCAAATATTCCCTCCACCAAGAGCCCCACACAACCCACCCAGGAAAGTCCACTTGAACTGACACATAAAATGAATCGTCATATTCAGTCTCTGACCACTAACATTTTGACTATGATAGTGTGAAAGTATACACGTTCAGTAGGTAGCACACTTTGCATTTGATCTTTTCCTGGGTTGGTGTGTGTAGCACGACCCTCTCTCTAGATCCTGGACAAAGGTGACAAGCACATCCCAGGTGGCTCCAAGCCCACAAAGTCAGCACTGTTGGGGATATTAATGTGCTGAGCTGTAAAAGTCAACAACTTCTGACATTGCCAGTCATGCAGATAACCCACTACTGCTATAGATTACTGGACTATATTGGATTACTCTGCTGAATTTATGCATCTACAATATATGAATGGCAGTGGAATACCCATCTCTGACAAAGGTAAACAAAAAAGGGGGCTATAAATAAAGGACCATTTTGTAGTGAAAAAAATATACATATACATATATATATATATGTATGTATATACAAAATAGTTAACATAAATATACAGCTACTTTCTCTTCAATGAGAAGAAAGTTTTGAACTAACTAGTGTTTGGACAGGATATCATGTCTGCATCTTGTACTATGAGTAACTACTACAAAGACAACAGTATGTAATGTAGTGATTATTGTAACTGTCCTACTAACCTGTTTTGAAACTATCTTATTGTTACTTCTTTCTCAATAAAATTATTTTTAAAAAAGAAGTTTGGAAGGCTAGTTGTATTAAATATACTTTAAGCTTATGACATTTTCAGGTTGCAGGGGTTTTCAGCAGTATATAATCCTATCATAAATTAGGGAGCATAGATAGATAGATAAATAGGTAGATAGATAAATTGTTACATAAGTAACAATTACATAACATATAAGGTTAATTTAACAGTCTATATATCATATGGTAAAATACAAAGTCAATCACCTATACATTCACATATGTAACCCCAAATCACATAGCTACTAAGGGGGAAATAGGGTGACTGCTGAACTCCACAAGGCTGCCCCAGGGACTCCTAATGGGGTGCCCAAGAGCCCCCAGGTGTGCCCCGTCTGAGCTGCAGCAGTGTCTGCTGCGAATCCCAGGGCCGGGCCCTCCCTGCCCCTCCTCGCCCCTGCTCTCCCACCTAGGGGCAGCCTCCAGTCTGTGCACTTAGCATCCAGCACCAAATTGAGGGTTCTGTGTTCCAAGTCGTGATGTGGGGGTTCCCCTCCCTTCAGTCTGTGAACTCACCCAACACCTTTCTAATTTCTCCTTGCACTGTGGAGGCAGGAATATTCCAAATGCTTTCACCTGTGAACTGTCCATAGGCGAAGACACGCATGCTAGCTGCCTGGCTGCAGACCGCAGTAGCTTTCGGCCACGCCACTGAAGTCTTCGCGTTAGCTTACATGTAAAATAATGTAGTAGTATTAATATAAGAAAGTGTTACATAAAGTATATGAGGACCAAGCAGTATTTGTTTATATTTTATATTTTATATTTGTTAAATAAAGTATAATTGATTGATTGTTTTCAATTCTTATTTCTACACATACTAACCTCAAAGTTTTTTCCTGGACCTTTCTTTCCTCTTAACTGTTTGACTTCTATTTAAGAAAAAATTAAATTAACAAATTATTTTTTTGTTTTGAAACTCATATTTTCTCTGATAGTTGTTTTCATTTTTTTCTTGAGATATGATTCTTGTGGTAAAATGTTCTTCATCACTAAGCATCTTACATTTTTCTAAATGGTTCTTTGAATATCCATTGTGTACTTCAGATTTTGTGACCCACAACAAAACAAAATAAAACACAAACCCTATGTGAAGTATTCCTGAATGTTGAGTTAGACAAAGAGTCCTTGTGGCCTCCACAACCTCCTGTTGTCCCTGCACAAAGGTGGTGGCTGCCTGGGTGATACCAACCTCTTCACAAGACAGAGGTCTAGGCAAGAGCCCTCCTTCTTTTCTTTCTCTTTCTTTCTTTCTTCTTTCTTTCTTTCTTCTTTCTTCTTTCTTTCTTTCTTTCTTTCTTTCTCTTTCTTCTTTCTTTCTTCTTTCTTCTTTCTTTCTTCTTTCTTTCTTCTTTCTTCTCTTCCTTTATTCCTTCCTTCCTATCTTCCTTTCTTCTTTTCTCTCTCTCCTTTCTCTCGTCCTCTCTTCTCCCTCCCCCTCCTCCCTCTTCTCTCTTGAGCTGTCTGGAAGTCAGGCCACTATCCTGGATGGATTATTCAGCCAGTGGCTGTGTGGTCACCGTAGAGGGATGATCTCTGTTTGCGTGGTCTGACAGCTCAGGCTAGCACTGTTGAGTCATATCTAGTTCAAACGGAATTGCAGAACTTCAGGTTGGGAGGCCTCATGTCACGACTCTGTTTTCTGTTCTGCTAGTGTGGAATTCTTTTAGCAGGGGTTGCTGACTGGGACACACTAGGTTACTGTGAGATGGAAAACCATGCACTAAGCTTTGCTCTGTGATCTCTGTTGACCTGTTTTCTGCCTTGGAGCTGGCCGGTCATGGACTGAACCATCAGAAAACATAAGTCAAATAAACGTCTCCTTCAGGTGTGGTGTTGGACAGTTTGTTCCACAAGCAAGAAGCCTGACTAACACACCATATATGCTCATTGGGAAGACATGACCATGCCTGGCTTCTCCAGTTTAGTAAGTGCAGACTCAGAAAAGGCTTCTTTTAAAACTTAAAGAAATGGGCTGCTTAGATAGCTCAGAGGACTGAAGTGCCTGCTCAGGCAAGCTCAGACAAACACAGGAACTGCAGTTAGGTCCCCAGCACCAATGCTATGCCAGCCCCTCCCCTGGGGCAGTGTCCTGGTGTAGTGGCTCAGGCCTGTGATCCTAGCGATGGGGAATCTGAAAACAGGAGGATCACTGTGCGTCCAAGCTGTGTAGTAAGACCCTGTAACAACCAATTTTTTTTTTTTTTTGGTCTTTTTGAGACAGGGTCTCACTATGCAGTTCAGGCTGGCCTTAAGCTCACTTTGTAGCTCAGGCTGGTCTCGAATTCACAACAATCCTCCTTCCTCAGCCTCCCGAGTGCTGGGATTACAGGCATGAGCCACCACGCCCAGCCAACCAAATATATTTTTAAAAAATAATAATAATTAAAAAATGAAATTTAAAAAATGTTTTATATGTTTGTAGTGCATAATGATTACATTCATGGTGCATCTTAGTTCCTTTTTGTTCTCCTTCCCCTCCTCTCTTCTTGCCTTCTCTCCTTTACCCTTTCCTCTGTTGCTTTCCATTTATAAAATATATGTCTCTGTTTTCTATTGTCCATCCTTTATTTTTGCTCTTTATTTATAGTTTGAATTTCTTATACTTGTATATTTATTCTCATATATCTGATTTATTTCACTTGTTTTCTTTTCTTTTTGGTGGAACAAGGGATTGAACTCAGGCCCTTGCACTTATCGGGGAAGCGCTTATTCTACTGAGCCATCTCCCTGGCCCCCCTTATTTTCTTAAAATACAAGTATTTTCTGATAAATAACTCTAATTAATCATTTTTATGACAGAGTTGTACTCCACAGTGTGTAAATACTGCGTTTTCATTATCCAGCCATCTTCTGATGGACCATCTAGACCATTCCCAACAGTTAGCTATTGTGAGATGCTGCTGTGAAGTGGGCAGGTATGCGTCACCGTGAAATGATGTCTGTAAGCCCTTCAGGAGGAGACCTGAGAAGAGAAGGCGAGTTGGGCAGAAAAGCTGCTTGAGTACAGTTACTTTAGAAAAGAGACTGGAGTAAGATGGAAAAATCTTTTTTATTACTGAAAATATTAAAATTGGATCAAATATGTGTTTGGTGAAAATGTGTGTGAATGTAGTGATGTAATATGCCCTGCACTTCTATACTCAGCAAGAAAGTAAAACCAGGGAAGGGTGGAGATTTCAATTACTTGCAGCTGGGGAGGCTCCTGGTTATCAAAGACATTTTGCAGTCCAGCTGGAACCCCCAAATGTCTCCCCCTCAGTCTCTTGAGTGCCAGATTCATCTATGTACAGTCTACAAAGTAGGAATACTATAAATGTTTGTACAATGGACAAATGAAAGATGTTCTCAGGAGAGACTGTAGCAGTTGGACTCTCAGACCCACTTTAATTGCAAGGACTAGACAACCTATACCCTGTTAGATGGAGCAGACCGGGGACTTCCGAATAGAGGGCTCATTGTGATCTGCCAGTTTGCGCAGGAATTCCTTCCCTAAAATGCACCTCCAAGCCACTTCTCCTACCCTTGGATTCCAGTCCTCTGCTCGAAAACACAGCCTTTTGTGCTGCGTAAAACTCAAAATTATTCTAAGAGCATAAGAAGGCACCCCTGGGAAAGTGATTTGCAGACACACAAAGCACTGTCTTCCTTATACCTAGCTTTAAATGGACTGTGACTTCAAACTACATAGATATTTTTAAAACCTATGGTACTCTCATGGCCATTCTGTCAATTACTTTCTAGTCAAAGATGAAATGAAATCCTGCAGGGCTTTTTTTTTTTTTCTAATGATCTCATGTCTCACTCTCATTTTTCATTCTATTTTGAGCATTGGGTCCTCTACTAGGAGTATTGGGGTTCTAAAAGTCCTGTGGCTCCTTGAGCACTGGGGATCCTTTAGTCTTTCCACTTGAAGGAATCCCCCAACCCAATTTCTCCCCTCCCCTCCCCTCCCCTCCATTCCTCTCCTGCTCCCTTCCAGACTCTTCCTCTCACTCTCTAGATTTCTCCTTTTGCCTCCTGGTTCTCTGTGGCTCCTTCATTCCAGTTCTTAATCCTGATCAAAGCATTCCATCTCCTGTTCTCAAGTCCTCTACCAGTATCTTTATTCTCTTGGACTATTTGCTTGCATGGATAGTAAATAGCAAATGACTCGCCACCTGTGAATCAAGACTAGATTTCTGCAATCTGCTCTTACATTAACTGTTATAAATAAAATGGAATTTGTATTATCATGCATAATAAATTTAAATTTAAACAGAATTTAAATTCTGTTTCTTTTCTCTTTCTTTTTTCAATCATTTTTTTCTTTTAAAAACCAGAACTTCTGGTTACTGCTTCATGTTTTTATCTGGTAGCGTTGTTATTTGATTGAGCGCTATGCCAGCTAACTTCATCAACTGGACTGGATTAACTGTGTTTGCTGGACTTTTGGAGAAGAAATTGGATCCTGGGTGCTGTTCCCATTGGAGGATTTACTCACTAACTTTCACAGCTGAGTGTGGTATCAGAGGGTGGCCCAGCTGGGAGAGGTGAGTCACTGGGTGTGTTTGGAAGCTGTGTCTATCACAGGCACTTTTCTCCTCCTTTCTTTCCAGCTGCCCTGAAGTGAGAAGCTTTGCTCTACCATGCCCCTCTGCAATGAAGTTCCCACGGTAGAGCCTGCTGGCCATGGATGGAATCTCTTGAAACCACAACCCAAGTGAACCATTTCCTTGAGTGTCAGGTGTTTTTGCTGCTGCAAGAGAAAATACATATAAGCAGTTATTCATAAATATTATAATTATCATATATTCTTTTTTTTGGCAGAAATGGAGATTGAAGTCAGACCCTTGTGCTTGCCAGGGAAGCACTTATTCTACTGAGCCATCTTCCCAGCCCCTCTCATATGTTCTTGAATTATATACTGGTCATGTTATGTTAAATATATTTATGTTATACTTACAATAGAGTAATTTTTAGAAATGAAAATTATAATACCAGAAATTGGAATTGCAATTAGAAATCCTAAAAGAAAGAAAGTCAAATGAATCAGAAAATGGATTTAAAAAATTGAGAAAAGAAGACAAAACCTAATAAAATTGGGCAGCTGATATAGTAGTTTCAAGAACAGAAGGGTTTTTTTTTGTTTGTTTGTTTTTGTTCTTGTTTTAAAAAGAACATAGAAAAAAGAAGGGGGAAATATCATTAAATATTTTTTAAAAATTCCCATGAATCTCGGCCGAGCTGGCCCATGAGGTGTCCAGTATCATAAGCCAAAAGTATTCCACACCAAAGGACATCAACTTAAATTTTAAAAATAAAAAGATTGTGTAAGTTTCAAAAAAGGAAAACCAAAATGAGTTACAAAGGGTCAGCAGCCAGAATGGTTTTAATCCCCTTTGGTAGTCAAGAGACAAAGCAGGAATGACTCCAAATTCTGGAGGAAAATAGATCCACACCTAGGAACTGCTCCTAGCCAAGGCACTGGTCAAGCATGCCACCAAGACAGTTTCAAATGTGGAAGCTGAGGTCTGCCTTCCATGTCTTCTTTCTCAAGGTCCTTGGGGCTGGGGAGATGGCTCAGTAAAATAAGAGCTCACCTGGCAAGCACAAGGGCCGTAGTGAGACACAGAGAGAGAGACAGAGGGAAACAGAGAGAGAGATGCTCCTGGAGGCTCTGTTGCACCAAACTAAGAGTAAATAAGCCAAGAAAGAAGATGCACCATAGTGGTGCCAGAGAGTTTGGCACAGTAGTAGACAGCAGGTTGGTGGAGAGTGTTTGAATGAGATGTCTGGAAAGGCTTTACAGACTATGGGTAGAACTCAGCGGTGCAGTGTACGCTACTCCAATTCCTGACAGTGCACACTGAAAAAGAAGATGGGAGTGGGTATTGGCTAAGCAAGGCAAGTGAGCAAGATGAGAAGCCAGGGCAAGGGCTGAGCCAGCCAGAGTCCAGCCTAGGGCACACCCTTGTAATCCCAGTGCTGCGGAGGCAGAAGGAAAGAAGGAAAGAAAGAGAGAGAGGAAGAAAGAGAGAGAGGAAGGAAGAGAGAGAGAGAGGAAGGAAGGAAGGAAGGAAGGAAGGAAGGAAGGAAGGAAGGAAGGAAGGAAAGAGTTCAATCTCTGGTTCCACCAAAAAAGAAAAGTCAAAGCAATTATTACTTTTAGCAAAACAAAGAGCATGTGCTGCGGAGTGCACTTAACCCAAAGCTGTAGTGTAACCACAATGAGAGGACAGCGGAATGAAGCTGACGCACAGCGGCATAAGAACACTGAATCTGTTAGAATGTCCATGAAGACAAAACAGCCAAAGCTGGGAACTTCTTGAACACTGGTATAAAGGACAAAACTGAGAAGAAAACAAAGCCCCTAAATCTTTAATTATCATTCATTAGGGAGTGAAATTATAGCATCTAAAACAGAGGTAGCAAAAATACCATCACTTTACAGTTAGTATTACTATATGGTGCATAGTACTGCATAGTATAACTTTTCTTTTTTATCAATAAGTGACACCTGTTTCATATCACAGCAAAGTATGATACTTCTTTTATTCTTAACTTTGTCTAATATTATCAGAGAAATTCATAATCAGGCATTCAAATATGTTCAGTTATCCCCTTGTAGCCTAGAAAAGGGAGTGAGGTAACAAGATTTTCTTTGTAGTTTTATCACAGGCATTACCTAGAATTTTAGAAGCAAAGATTTGTTATAGAAAACTACAGATTAATGCCTTTTAATTCTCTCATTTTTTAATGTTCACCTTAATATACATTGTGTTTTTGAGACAGGGTCTCACTATGCAGCTCAGACTGGCCTGGAGCTCACTTTGTAGCCCAGGCTGGTCTTACACTCATAACAATCCTACTGCCTCAGCCTCCAGAGTGCTAGAATTACAACCATGAGCCACCATGCCCAGCTAACATTCATCTTAATATTTACAAGGATTCAAGTAGGTTGTTATAAAATAAAATATAATGAATTTCTTATTAGAAGCAGGTTGATTTATTTAAGCTTTTTCTTCCTTGCTTTAAATTTTGCATGTCTGAAAGTTCAAAGGCATCCCTTGATTATCAAATTGCACTGACTAGAAAAGCGAATCTCTGTGAAGATGACTACAGAAGCTTTTGCACTCATGCTGACTTTGGCAGCAACCAGAAAACATGGTCTTCTAGGATGCTCGTCCAACATGGAAAAAATATGGAGCATGCGGTAGAAAAATAGCTTAAATGTAGAGTTGGGAATAATTTGGACTTACACAGTTAACAACAAAAAAAAAAATCTCCAAAGTTATATTCACCAGAATTACATCCAAAAACAACGTTTTATTTAGCAACTAACTGAGATGAATAGCAGCTTCAGCAGCTCTAAGCAAAGGCTCTATTCATCAAATTTAAGGACACAGGCAAAGGAAATTGATTCATTTCTGGACCTGATTGAGTTTCCACAGTTAGATGCATTGGTGGGAGACACGACCTGCATGTGCCAGTTCCGTGGTCGCTGCCTGCGTGTAATCCAGGCTGCAGCACCCGCCCTGTCATCCTTCAGCCCTGCCGGGCTGTCCACATGGAAGAGCCTCTTATCTCCAGATCATTTTTAGGATAATCAATGAAATCTTTAAATACCTGCGATTTTCAACAGAGATATTTCTCCTAGGAGAAATGCCTGTGTGTGTGTGAAATGGGAAACCTTTGAAGAACTGGAGGCCTGGAGAAAAGGAGGGTTCAGGACAGGTACCATACCCTCAGGCAGTGCCCTGAAGCAATGACCTCTTATTTCACCCACTGTGTGCTCCTGTTCCAGGAGTTACTGTTCCTCCACATCATCTTGAGAGTCTGCAGGGAGCAGAAGGCACTTTCCTTAGTATGTTTTTTACTGCTACTTCCATGAACCCCAATTCAGCTTCTTTGCGCACGCGCGCGCGCGCGCGCGTGTGTGTGTGTGTGTGTGTGTGTGTGTGTGTCTTAGTACAGGATCTACAGGGTCGCACTACACAGACTGGATTCTGTAGTGATTTTCTTGTTTTCAGCCTGCCAAGCGGCTGAGTTTACAGGCTTGCCACGAGGCCCAGTCTCAGTGCGCTCGGGGACGAGGGCAGGGCTGGCACCCAGTTCAGCTTTCTAAACACCTTCCTGGTTCGTGAGCTCCAGGGCCAGGGCCACGGCCATCCACTCCGTAGCACAAAGCAAGGTGCTTGGCAAGCGCTTGTTAGAATGTGAGTCCTTATCCCTGGAATTCAGGCTTCTTCTGCTTTTCAGTTCCAACAGCTAGGAGGCTGGTTTACATCGGTCATTACTATGAGTCTTTAGAGGCTTTCTCTTGGAGTCAAAGGCCTTCCATATGAGCTCCAACTTGACATATTAGCTGTGGAATCTCAGTTTTCTTCAGCTTTCTGAGAGTCAGTGCCTTCATGTCCAAAAGCAAGGTGACAACATCTTCTTCACAAGATTTCAGTGAAATAAAATGAGTATACACGCAGCAGAATTATATATGCAATCCAGTATGTTATATACAATACAGCACATATTGTCTCTGGTAGAATCTAGCACATCACAAATACTTAACATTGTCAGTTTTTCTGTTTACAACTCCACTTAGTGATGGATAGAATTTCTTAGACAAAATAATAAAGACCTGTCAACTATTTTAATAGTCTGAGAAGATTAAGAGAATTATTTTATTATCTAAAATAGTATTAAGGCCAGGCGTGGTGGCACATGCCTGTAATCCCAGCACTTGGGAGGCTGAGAGAGGAGGATTGTTGTGAGTTCGAGACCAGCCTGAGCTACAAAGTGAGCTTAAGGCCATCCTGAACTGCATAGTGAGACCCTGTCTCAAAAAGACATAAAATAAATAAATAAAATAGTATTAACTAAGATATTAAGTTCCCTTTAGAAATGTATCAGCTTACATTCTTCAGCAATCTTTCTTGATACACAAATCTTAATTAAAAATGAGAAGAATATATATATGTGAAACGTGGTGCCCACACACCAAGGCCTGGAGTCCATGAGGCTTGTTTGGTTACCTGGAGCTGCAGGAGTCCTTGGTTACTGGTAGGCTCTGGTCCTGGTATGAAGTGCTAAATCATCATGGTGGTCATCTAATATGGCTGAACCCCTTGAAACAAAAGCTCTCTTTCTCAAGACCACCTCCCCACCTCTCCAGCTCAGTCCAGGACGCAGTTTCACCCTTCCTGCTGCCTCAGGGAAGATCCCGCCCCGCTGGTCAGGTGTTCCCAAACATCCCCTTCTTCCCTTCCAACTCTGCCCCTGGCAAAAGGCCATCAAAGCCTCAGCGCCCTTTGTTGCAATGGAGAGAATTCTTCAGCTTCCCCACCTTCTCTCCAAAGAAAACAAAGC
Organism: Ctenomys sociabilis; assembly: GCA_004027165.1. Taxonomy (NCBI): domain Eukaryota; kingdom Metazoa; phylum Chordata; class Mammalia; order Rodentia; family Ctenomyidae; genus Ctenomys; species Ctenomys sociabilis. The sequence continues at coordinate 17,424 of PVKA01003726.1, read as the reverse complement.
CGCTTTCTCTGCTTCCCTTTGCCTATTTCTCTGCTGTGCTGGGTGCCTGAAAGAACCAATCGGTTACCCAGGCAATGGCTGTGGCTTGGCTCCCAGCTCCAAGTTCAGCACCAGCCCACGGCATCTGGGGAGCTAGGGCGTTGCTGCGTGATGTCCACAGTGTGCTTAGGAATAAACAGAAGCAGTTCCACAACAATAACATAATCCAGCTTGGCCAACCTGGACTACTTCTGGCTGAAATTCATACCAAGTGCAAACGTCTAATTTGCTTTAAAGCATCTTATTGCTATTGCTATATAGTATAAAATAAATGATTTTACCATAGGTTTTTATTATTAGATGGCCAGAATCTCACAGTGACATGAAATGACTCTAGTAGTCCAAAGAAAATAATTACATTTTAATAATTTATATTCATTATGAATAAAACTTACAAAATTCATTATGAAAACTTACAAAATCCTCAACATTCTTACATTTTACTATCTAGATGTCTAGAAATTATCAGCTAGCATAATTTGGGGATATAGTTTAGAAACATAAAGTCAGAGTAGGGTAACTACTTACCAGACTCATAAATATGCTATAAAATCCTAGTTCTTTCATCAGACTTCACCTGTTTGTGACTCAGTTCCTTTAAGATATTTATGCAGGGGAGAAAGAGGAGAGAGAGAGAGAGAGAGAGAGAGAGAGAGAGAGAGAGGAGAGAGAGAGAATGAAAATCTTCTGGTAGTATTTCCTAAGTCCTTTAATATATAGATAATTTTTTTTCATATTTTCAAATTTCTCATTATTGAAATGGGGGGCATTATTTGATAACGGGATAATTAAACATTAAGCCATTACAATGGTGAACTCTTAAATATATTTTCTTTCTTTTAAAGCTCTTTTATTGATTTTATTTGGTACAGGGTCTCACTACTTAGCTCAGATTCCTAGTGATCCTCTTGTTTCAGCCTCCCCAGTGCTGGGATTGCAGGTGTGCATCACCACACCCAGTTTCAGTGGCCAGCATAGCTCACCCAGGGTTCTGGGGCCAGCACGGCACGCAATACTGGGGATCAAACCCAAGTCCCAAGTCCTTGCACTTGCCAGGCAGGCTCCTAGACCACTGAGTTTTCTCCCCAGTCCAGTATGTTTTCTTAAGCTAAACATATCTTTAGACCTTCTCTCCTGTATTTTCATCAAAAACATAGCAAAAATCTGCTTCAGGGGAGAGTGATGTATTTCAAATATCAATGTGTCACTTGTGCCCCTTGGGCATATAAAATGACTTATTCTTCTGTCACCTGTCTATAAAGGTGTGATGTATATTTTATCATCCTTCCTTAATGTCACTTTTATAATAACACTTTATATCATGAAAGTAAATTCTTAAAATGTTGCCTACTTATTTTAACAAAAACTCTATTCTATTTTTTTTTGCTTACAAATGACCATTGCTCAGTGGTCTAAAGCTCTTACTTAGGCAAGCTTCAGCAACCTCAGGGACCAAGATTCAATCCCCAGCCCCACATGCCACACCAGCCCAGCCCCCAGGGTGGGCCACACTAGCCACAATAAAATAGATAGATAGATAGATAGATAGATAGATAGATAGATAGATAGATAGACACACAGACAGAGACAGACAGACAGACAGATAGACACACAGAGACAGACACACAGAGACAGACAGATAGATGATACATAGATAGATAGATAGATAGATAGATAGATAGATAGATAGATAGATAGATAGATAGATGATAGATAGAACAAAGCTGAAAAGGTATAAATACTTTAGTCACTACTTGGACATTGAAAAATATGAAAGGAAGCTGTCATTTTTTTTAACTGGGTATACATTTCATGGCTATTACATCAATAACAATAGTGTCTAGCATTTTATAATCTTTTTACATTATATCGGTTTCCTGAATACCAAACAATACTGCACTTTGTTCCTGTGGTAACCCTATACAGTGGGTGGTATAAGTCCTGTCTTCTTTACAGATAAGGAAACTGAGGCTCAAAGGGAATTTAATTCATTGAAATGTATGACCTTCTTTGCATAAGTTGTTTCATTTACTGTTTTTTTATTATTCCCTTATGTATATATGTATGTAATGATACTCCTGTTTTCAGCCTCCCCAGGGCTGGGATACAGGCATGCGCCTCCATGACCGGTCCCAGTGGCTGGTGGTGCCCGGGTCTAGGGCTGGCCCGGCATGTGATAGCAGGGACCTGACCCCAGTCTCTGCGCTTGCCTAAGCAGGTGCCTAGTCCACTGAACTGTCTCACTGGCCCTATAATGTTTTCAAGGTTCATCCACATGATATAGCATGTATTGGTACATCACTGTTTTTATGAATGATAAACTCCATTTTGTCCGTCTATCACAATTTCTTTATCTGTTGATAAATATTTGGATTGTTTCCACTTTGGGTAGTCTCAGCAAAACTTCTGAGGATATTCATGTACATTATTTGTTTGAGTACCTGTTTTCTGTTCTTGTGAATATAAACCTAGCAGTGGAGTTACGACCATGAGCTACTCCATATGTTCTGTTTTTGTTAAAATAAGTAGGCATGACACGGGTTGTATGGTAACTCGAACTCCCAAAATGTTTTCCTACACTCTGTTCTGTGTCCTCTAGAAGAATAAGAGAATTTTTGCTTTGCACTTCCTCACTTGTCCCAGCACGTGCCCCCTTCATTGGTGTGTGTGTTCGGCCAAGGCCATCCTCGTGGCTGTGAAGCTGTACTTCACTGAGGTCACCTAACTCCCTAAAACTCATGTGGAGCCCTTTTCATGTACTTGTTGACTGTGTATATATCTTCTTTGGAGAAATGTCTGCTCAAATCCTTTACCCCATTTTGAATTTCTTTGCTTCTGTATTTTATTTTTTAAAAAAGTAGACTGTACTTTCATTCTTCAAATTACACATTTTCATCACTGGAAACTTTAATTTTCCTCTGCTAGCTATACAATTGCATAGAGAAAGTATAGTTGTCACATTCTTGAGGTGCTTTTACGTTGTAAAAGTGTCTGTGTGTGTTATGTGTAGGAATTGTTCTAACTGATATAGGGGAATGAAACATCCTGAAAGATACCTGAGACAAGTTCATGTTCTCTAGAACCAAAGAATGAATCTTAGGAACAATGGACACTAAGAGCAGATGTGGTGTGGGGTATTGAACTCTGGACTTTGAGCTTCCCAGGCAGGTACTTATGCCACTGAGGTATTTCCCTGACCAAAGAGCAGAATATATTTATTGGGCTAAGAGAGCTTCTGTTTGAGAGAGGGATGAAAGGGGACCCAAGTGGGTTTCCCAAGAACTTGTCTTTTCTAGGGATTTTCTTTAATATATTTTAGGACAAGGTATACAGGGTCTCACTATGTAGATCAGACTCATAGTGATCCACCTGAGTGCAGCCTCCCAAGAGCTAGAATTACAGGCCACCATGCCCAGTCTCAATCGTTGTCTCAGTGTGCTCCGGGGGTTGAGCTGGCAAGGCAGGCTGGGGATCGAACCCTGGCCACTGAGTCTGCCTAAGAAGGCACTGTAATCCCCTGAGCTATTTGGCCAGCCCTATTTTTGAGGGATTTTTAAAGAGCAAAGCCATGAGGTAAAGTGGGTCTAAGGTGGAAAACATGGGAGCTCACAAGGTGAGCATGAGACAAAACTATAGTCCACCAATAAGCATAATTGCTCAGGTAAAATTGATTAGATCCAAGACCAACTGGAGAAGCAAGTCAGGTAGCAAGCAGGCATGCATACAGAATGAGGGCTTTTCCTGTAGGAGGTTGTGTTAGTGACTATTTCTGGCTCTTTCAAGGTGGTTGATACCTATTAGAATATCACTCCCTGATGTCTATCCCTAGGGAGGTTTGGGGCTGCATTTGTTTGATCTTTTGTCTAGAGGTCTGGCCCCCAGCTTGAGCATCTGTCTCTCCCACAGTTGCAAAGTATCTTCTCTTCTGTGCTGTTTCCTCCAAGGGCCTGGCTAGGTCTGAGTGCCTATATTTCTATCTAACTCAGCTGCCTACAGCATTACCTCTGTATACAAGCCTAAATTTCCCACGGTGGCTGCGTCCTGAAGGTGGAGCTGATGCCCTAGCACTTGGAGGAGAAGCACATCTCTCGGTCCTTCACAGCAGTGCTGCTTTAGGCAGCAGGCAGGGCAGATGCAGACTTCAGAAAGGGCATCATCATGTGATGCAGGCCTCAGGAGGAAGAGTTGTCATAGTGTTCTGCTCTGCATGGGAGAATAATGTGACTCCTTGTGGTGAGGATGGAGTGAAAGGAGGGAGGAAACCAGGCACACAGGGCTGGCTACCACCATCCTTTGGCCAGAGGGCATTTTATTGAGTCTACCTGAGGGAGCATTCATACCTTTTATGCTGCGTTTTGGGTAACTATTTCCTTCTCAGTGTTGGTACTTCTCAGTCTTTTTGTCTCAGGTGAGCTAAGAACATGGACAAGGGTATTGTGCCAATTTGGGGCAATAATCTGAAGGGGCACCCGATGCTCCTGGAGCTGAGCCCTACCTGGCACTGCATAGAAACAAAGGTAGGAGAGAGGGGTTCGGAGCCAGATTCCAGGCTGGTTTCCTGTTGGAACCCTCCCAATACACCTCCAGAAGTTTCTGTGTCTTTTTCCAATGTGGTTGGACAGTGTTTGCGATGCCAATTTACAGACTTTTCTCTCCATGTCTCCTTCCTTCTGCTCCTCCCCTTTTAATGAAATCATTGGCCCTGGTCTGTAATCTCAGGGAAAGAAAACAGCTGACTTAAAAAGTAGAAATAGACTACACATTATTTATTTTCATGTTCTATAAGCCTAAATATTCAGGAACCCTTAGTAGATTCTGGATTTGAACAAAATGTTTGGAAAAAGCTGTCTTTCCACCTGCAAACTAGAAACACGATCAACTTTGTCTGCGATGGGCGTAGAGTGGCTGAGGTGGGCCCTGAACTCAGAGGCAGACAGGAGTGCAGATGCTGTGTGTGGTCAGGGGAGCTGGCTGTACCCTGATTTCTAGTGGGGCTAGAAGCATGAAGTCCTAGGGAGATAATGGCTAGATGGGCTGAGCGAGGTAGACTGATGTCCCCCAAAACGTTCTCATCCTAACTCAGGCTTGGAGCCTATGAACATGTCACTTTGCACAGCAAAAGAGGACAGCAGGTGTGAGCAAGTGAAGGATCTCGAGGTGTAGAGCGTCATGGAGTCCCCAGTTGGACGCAATGTGACTTTGGCTTCTTGTAGGAGAAGGTAGAGCAGGATGAGTGGGAGCTGAGACAGAACTCTGAAGAGGGAGGAGAAGACCAGGAGCTCAGGAGCGCAAGTGGCTGCTAGTCAGTGACAGTGGCAAGCAAGGTCTTCTCTATAGGCTGCAGGAGCGAGCCCGACTGACACCTGATTTCAGCCATGGAGAGTCATGTGGGACTTCTGATCACTAGGACCGCAGGACAGTGTCTTTGTGGCTTTTACACTGCTGTGTTTGTGACACTAGGACAGAATGCAGCCAGCAGAGACAAAGAAGACCACAGGAGGCTGCGCAGTGTGGTTCCTTAGACCCAGATGGAGACCAGCGGCACCAGAAGACCAGCAGAGACCTGATGCACCGTGGCCAGGCATATTCAGAGAGCCATTCATGAACAAGAGGACCCCTGTGCTCACACACCCATGCCTGTGTGACAGGCACAGCTCGCTTTCTTGTCATGAGGCCAGGTGATGATGGAAGCTCCTTCCAAGTGAGGTGACATCTCTGTCCAGGCTAGATGGCCCCATGTCTTATAAATAAAGAAAATGATCGTTCTTGTATGTTGAGCTTGCGGGCTGAAATTCCTACTCTACATAACAATGCTTTTGTTTCAGTCGGGGGAGAGGGCACCCACTGTTCGCCACAATGCCTTATGCATGCTTATTGCAGCTCATCTTCACAAGCCAATAAAGCAAGTACTTCTCATCAATTTAATTTGTTCTTGAAGATGTGCCCAGTGGTGGATTTTTGGAATGAGAACTATCTTCCATTATTTTACATAAATTATAATGGATTCCAGGCTCATTCAAAAATTGCAATCAATTTGCTCCAAATACCACAGAAACATTTAAATATCTCTGTAACAGTCCACTAAGGATCTCTGCATCATATAAAGCACTGAGAAGAGCAGTCATTTAATTATTAAACACATCAGTGGGTTATTTTGTGTTTGAAACATAATACTGTGCAGTATTACATACCAATTACAGTTTCCTTTTATACTGAAATGAACTGTAATGAAAATGAACAACATGTGTGTATGTCACAGATACAAGAAATGCCAAGAACATGCAGTGTGGTCCTCCTGGGAGGATGGCTGCTGTCTTACCAGTAGGTTTTACAGTGCCTATCCTTGCTTCACTTGTGTACTGTAAAGTTTTTCTCTGTCCTGACAAGGAGAATGCCTCCAAACCTGGGCGAAGACTTTGCTCCTGGCCAAACTGGGGCAGTGAAAGAGGAGCTATTTATAATTTTATTGGGATAGCTGACATGCACTATGGGGGCAAGGAAGGAGGTAGGCTCATTTCAGTATAAAGCAGTTCTGCAATTTGGACAACGAATTTTGTATCAAATTGTTTCAGGTTTTGTGGCAAGTATCTGAATAGTGAAAATTCATTATTTTCTTCCTATTTTCCAGACAAGAAAAAGCACAACTCAAGGAGAATAAGCATCTGCCCGAGGTCACAGGCACTTTCTGCAATAGAGTAGGAACCCACACCCAGGTTTTGAGAATGATTCCAATGACTTTGGACTTGGACCTCTTATGAGACTCCAGAGAAACTGTTTTCACCTCACACTCAAGAAACAGACACAGGCAATTCCTCCTTCTAGCCCCCTAACTGGTCACCACTGGGGCTAATGTTCAGGAGCCAGCTTAGACCCTGTGGGTCTACACAGGGTGGTGAAGGAGATGAACACCTCCAGGGCCTATATCTGAAGTCAATAGAAGGGAAGTGGCAAAGCCAGGCCTCTGGTGAACATTGTAGAACTGCGGTCAATGACAGCTGTTGGCTCTTCCTGGTGGCCCGTTTTTGCCACAGTGAGTGAGTGAACTTGCCAGCCAGAGCTAGGCCCCAGCAAATGATGATAGCCATACCATGGATCCTTTGAGGACATTTATTGCTTTTTGCTTGTAACCATGACACTTTCTGTGCCTCTTTATTAGCTCCCTTGGCTGCTTCCTTGAGCTGCCATAACAATGTGCTGCCCATGAGGATCCTTTAAAACAATAGAAACTTGTTTTCTAATAGTTCAGTAGCCTAGCAACCTAAAATTAAGCTGTCAGGTTATGCTCCTTCCAAAAATTCTGAGGGAATAGCAAAGGTAATCCTGAGCAACAGCGAAGAAGGAAACACTGTAAACTTGGACTTTTGAGTTTTATTACAAAGCTATGGTGCCATAAACCGTGTGGTACTGACTGGCAGGAAAACAGACGTGCGGATAAGTGGAAGAGAGCAGACGATGCAGAAAAGCAACCCCAGACACATTCAGCTGTCTGATTTTCTATTTTGAGACAGGGTTTCAGTATGCTGTTCAGGCTGGTTAAATACACTTTGTAGCCCAGGCTGGCCTCGAAATTGCAGTGATCCTCCTACCTCAAGCTATCTGATCATTGCCAAAGGGACTACCAGCACATGTTGGAGGTAAGAGAGCCTATATTAAATGGTGCTGGGAAAACTAGCTATCAACATGTAGAGGGCTGACTCTAGACCCATAACTCTCATGTACTAAACTAAAAATGAATAAAATGTCTAAATGTTAAAAAAAAACCCACTTAATCTACTGGAAGGTAAAATTGGTAAAATTCTTGAAGTCATAGGTTTAGGCAAGAACTTTCTGAACATAATCTCAATTGTGTAAGAAATAATATTGAATCAGCAAATGGGATCATATCAGTTTAAAAAGCTTCTCCACAGCAAAAAGAAATGAGCAGCAAAGTAGAGAGACAACTTACAGAATGGAGAAATAATTTCCTAGCTGTTCATTGTACAAAAAACTAATACTTAGAATACATAAAGAACTCAACTGCTTAGACAGGCTCAGGGACTGGGGTTCAATTCCCAGCACGTCATAATGGCCGGGCCCCCAGGGCATGCTTAGTCAGTGATTGAGACTGAGTGTGGTGGCACCTGCCTATAATCCCAGCACTTGGGAAGCTGAAAGCAGGATAACTATGAGTCTGATCTGTGTAGCGAGAGCCTTAAACCCTGTACTACATACCAAAAAAAAAAAAAAAAAAAAAAAAAAAAAAAAAAAAAAAAAAAAAAAAGAACTAAAAAAATTAGATTCCCCCTTAAATAAAAGACCCAATCAAAAAGTGGGCAACTGAAATGAACAGATACTTCTCAGAAGTACAAATGGTCTATAAATACATGAAAAAAAAAATGTTCAGCATCTTTGGTCATTAGAGAAATGCAAGTTAAAAGAAAACTAAAATTTTATTTTAGTCCAGAAAGAATGGCTACCATCAAGAAATCAAATAGTAACACATATTGGGGAGGCTTAGGGGAAAAACCCTTCTGCATTGTTGGTGGGAGTGCGAACTAGTACAAATTAGTATGGAGATTCCTCAGAAAACTAAAAATAGAAATTTCATTTAACCGAGGTATAGTAGATATCTTCCCCAAAGAGTGAAAAAATCGGATTATAGTGATTTATGCATGCCCATGTGCAGAGTGGCTACACAATTCATAACTGGTTCTTGGAATCATGTGGGTGAGCAGATGTGTGGATAAAGTACAGTATTTATACCTAATGGGGTACTACTGTGCTGTAAAGCACAAATGGGTCGTTTTTTAGGATATGTATACTTTGTGACCATAAAGTTAAGTGAAATAAATTAAATCAGATATACTAGCTTATATATCTACTATTTAAATATTTTGGGTTTCTCCTTTGTAAGAAATCCAAAATATAAAGAACAAAATAAAAGTAGATGATAGGAAATAGGGGGCCAGCCAAATAGCTCAGCAGATTAAAGTGCCTGCTTAGGCAGTCACAAGGGCTGAGAGTTCTATCCCTGGGCCTGCTGTGCTGGCCCTGTCCCCAGGGCATGCTGAGACAGTGATTGAGACTGGGCATGGTGGCATGCACCTGTAATCCCAGCACTTGGGAGGCTGTAAACAGGAGAATTACTATGAGTTCAATCTATGCAGTGAGACACTGTACATCCTGCAGACCCTGTCCCCAATACAAAAAAAGAAAAGTAAAGAAAGGAAATAGGGAGGTAGCTCTTTTGCAAAAAAAGAAAGGGACTGAGATGAAGATGAGATGGAGGGAGGAGATAGGGTAGGGAGAGATGGGGCAAAAGGAAAGCAGATGTGATAAGTCTGAGTACCAGATGCCTGCAAGGTACCACAAATGTGCTAAAAAGATTCTGGGGCAGGATTCTTTGTGGTCTCTTCCAGTTTGGGTGATCTTCAGCCTCTTCCTCCATCTTCTGGCTTTCCCGTGTGTGTGTGTGTGTGTGTGTGTGTGTGTGTGTGTGTGTGTGTGTGTGTGTGTGTACATGTGTGCTTGGTCTCCCTATAAGGACAGCAGTAACTGTACTACAGTCCACCCTGTTCCAGTGTATCTTTAGTTTAAATAAGACCATCAGCAAAGAGCCTCCTTCCAAATAAGATTACATTTTAGGCTTCAGGCACATAGGAATTTTGGGTGACGGTATTCATTTCATTACGTTTCCCTTCTACTTCTTACAAAATCACCACTTCAGGTTTTTGTCAGGACTCAAACATGGGGAGAGATGTGAATGCCACACCTGTCAGTACAAGGCCAGACGAGGCCAGGGACCTGACTTAAAACTGTGTTCAGCAGTTTTTATGGGACAGGAGGCATACCCATTTATGACAGATTTTATGGTAAATAAGGGCTAAGGTGGGGGAAGGTTCTAATGGAGAACTGGGAGGGCTAATACTTTTGCCCTCACCACTATCAGGAGAGCCTTTGGAAAGGTGGAGAAATTCTCCAGTACCACCTTATGTTTTGAAATCAGCTTTAAACAAATGGCATAAAGCAGTATATAAGATGAGCAATTTTATTACTCAAGCTAAGGAATTTGAAAGATTCTCTCTTTAGGGTTTCTTCTCAAATTATTTATGTCAGATCCAAACTGTGGAATCTTATCTTAACTCTTCCTTCGCTTTTTAAATTACACTTTAAAAAATATCACATAATCCTGTTACTTTAAAAAGCCACATTTTGTTAGTACCACACATGTGCAAATAACTGTGTGAACCGACAGAAGTGTGAATTAGCTTGGCTGTAGTAATCATTCACGGTGCATATGTTAACAAACCATCACATTGTACATCTTAAATATATACTGTTTTTACGTGTCAATTGTATCTCAAAAAACTGGATGGAGGCCACCCTATATCTAGCATGGACTGGATATAGTATTTAGTTCTCCCTGATTTGCAGGAGGAATCCACTGGATATCTTTGTGCAATGCAACTCCTGTGCCCGTGGGGTTGTGCTCTCCTTGTGAGGATACCCTGCCCAATGCACCTCGCATCCCATTTCATACAGACAGCCAGGTTCACAGAGAGTCCTCAGCCAGAGGCTTGTTCAACAGGAGAATACTATACATGAGAAAGATACATTTTCTCTCGCTGTTAACTGAATGTGCTAATATACTTTACACTCTTTCCCTGTTTTCCTATGCTGACATATGGAAGTACACATCTGTTCCTCTTGTCGCTTTGGTGGTCTCTGTAGCATTTCTGTTAGTTCACTAGCCCGTGGGTCTTCTCTCTGGCTAACAGACACTGCTGTTTGAGTCTTGAGTTCTGAGAGAGCCTGAGCTTCAGGTTACAAGTGATCCTAGGTGCATATTCAGATGCAGATGCATGGGATGGTGGTGCCTGTGGTCCCACAGACGTAGCATGTTGCCTGCTCTCTTGTAAAACTACCTTGGTTTTATGGTAAGAAAATAGTCTAAGAAGCTTATGCTCCTGAGTTCAGATGTTCTTCATGAAGAAAACTGGGTAACTTATGACCCAAGACTAGGACAAAAAATGGATCATGCCACAACCTCAGTTTTTAGCACTTAAAACTTTGGAATCACAAATACAGTTCCAGTTTTTTGAGCAGGTACCCTTTGAGCACTTCTTTCTAGTCACTTGGGAGAAAGTGTTTATAGACAACTCCTTCCTGACTTTACTATTTACCTAGGCTAGAGGAAATATCAATTCTCCTTTCTCAAATCTTCCATTTTGTTCACCATTGATTTAACTTTGATAGTAGTGGTATAATTGAGCATTCATAACACACAGTACATTTCAATTCAGACAGAGATGAAGATGGAGAATTAAATGATTAATTTCAGCCCTCTTTCCCATTTGCGCCTGAAGGAAACACAAGAAACTATTAGATGAGCCTTTTTTTTTGTCAAGCTTGGAGATACGTAAATGGCCTATGTACACCCTAAAGACACTGGATGAGGAGTAAAGCGCATACTTGTCAGTTCTTTGTTTAGAAAAGAAGGCCGCTCAGTCAAGATGCGGCAGTTAGAGAGCCCAATCACATTGAGACTCTGACATCTTTAAGAAACCACACAGCTCTAGGGAATGACCATCTTATCTCATGCCCTCTGGCACTATTTTTTCCCCAGTAAGGGGAGCCAACCCAGAGCCTCATACATGCTGGGCAAGGGTTCTACCGCTGAGCTATACCTCCAGCCCCACTGGCTGGCACTTCCAACTCCTACTCTACTTGCTGCTATGAGATGACTCAGCTTCTTGCTGTCTCTCTCCAAAGAAATTGCTCTTAAAGGACCTATCTCCAAATCACCCTGCCCAAGAGAAAAGATGCAGTTAGCCAGCCAGTCCCTCGCCAGCACCGTTCGTGTTTAGATGACTGATGAGACTACCTGGTCATGTGCAGACAGCTGTGTGGGCCCAGGACCCCACTCCCCATCAAATTACCTTGGCCAGTGCTTTGGTTCCATGCAGTATATCTTGACGTTTCCTTACTGTGTCTCACACTGAAGGCCAGGGACATGACAAGGACAAGGTAGCTTCCTTATCCCTGGGGTTCTCTTTCTTAGAAGAACTGAGAGGGATTTGGTGCTCCTTGCCCCCACCCCTCCTCTCTGCCTTCTCTGGTCTTCTCTCACTACAGTCTAGCACCCCAATGCCCAGCTAGTAAGGGTTTCCTTTCCCAATACATACATTTGTTTATTTTGACTCTCAAAGTTAGTAACTTAGCATGTTTAACAAATGAAAATTTCCTTCATTTTGCCAAGAGCTGATGTTATGTCCAAACTCTGCATCCTGCTTAGAATTTATGAAAGCCCGGTAGTTCAAAATTAATTAATTTGATTGATTTCTCAGATTATTTGGTGGTCTGCTAGGACCAACCAAGTTCCAGATTCTTCTCAGTGTAGATTAGATTCTGTAATGTTTCAAACTCCGATTTCTTGGCCCCATGATTACACTCAGTAGGGCTTGCTTAGAACACCTCAGTGCTGCTCCTGTGTGAGCTATGAGTGCATTTGCCAGTCTGCAGGCATGTGCTGGCATTTCCTATTACAGGGGAGATGCATAGTGCACTCCAGCCTCAGGCTTACAGGATTTTAATGGGAATTATTAGGCCAGAGGGAGGACTTCAAAGAGATCATGGTGATATGGTAAATTTCATTTGAGACAAGGAATCTTTTAATTTTCCTTTCCCCATTGGAGGAACTGTTTGTAATGGTAGTTTGTAATGGTAGTTCAGCTAGTCGGAGGGCTATGTGAGAGCTTGTAGGGTACTCAGGGGCAGGTACTCCCACACCAATAAAGATTTAGTATAAACAGATCCTAATTGAGGACATATTTAAGTCTGTAGCTGTTTGTGATTGGCACCGTGAAAGAGCAAAAGCTCTGAATATTAGGCAAGGCTGTGGCAACCACTCTATTAAAACAGGAGATAGACTCAAGCTCTCTAGGTTACCAGCCCCAGCCTCTGTTCCTGCAGTGGTCTTTGAGCATCGTTAGTCACCAACTGGCTTTGACTCTGGGTTTTACCTTTGATAAGCCTCCATGTGGCTGAATTTGGGGCCAATTTATTTATTTTTGTCTACATTTATTTAGGTACACATTCATTCCTTCACCAGTGATTCAGTAAGTATTTGATGAGAGCTTCTTTGTGTCTAACAGCCTGTCAGGTTATCCTACTATGAAAATAAAGGAGAGACCCTGTTCTATAGAACCTTATGTTTTCATGAGAGATGAATATAGACCATGTTTAGAATTGAGTAGAGAGCATGGTCATTCAGAGTGTCAGTGCCACAGAAGCAATTCAGGTAGTGTGACTCACCTGAAAGGTAAGTGCAAGCAGTGGGTTCCCCAGGGAGCAGAACTCAGGCAGAACCCTGAAGGATGGGAACTTTCTGCAAGTATGGGATGGAGTAAAGGGACCTCAAACTGAAACTAAGAATAAGCAATTGATTTTTGTATATTGATCTTCTATCTTGTTACATATCTGAACTTAGCTGATTCTATTTTTAAAGTTTATTAGTTTTAATAGTTATTTTGTGAATCCCTTAGGATTTTCTATACCAGATTATATCATTTGAGGAGGAAGACTAGCGTGAGCTTACAGCCCAAAGGACGAGGACACACGGCAATGGGCACTTGGAGGTCACATTCATTGGCCTGACAACACCCATCCATGTACAGGTAGGGTTGTGATTTATAACCATGGTAGAGTCAGAGGTGAATAAGTAAACTCATGACATAATTTCGGAAGGGACAGTCATCTTTTGTGCCAATTGCTCCCACTCTGTAAAAATGGAAAGAGAAAAAAGACAAGGTGCTAGAACAATTACCCATCAGAGTGAACATGCTATGGGGTCTTCACTTCACCAGCCATTTCATGGATTACATCCAGGATACCAGAGTAGGAGGCATAACATGCTATGTAAGTTCTTAAAAGGATAATGTATATAAAATATAACATATACACAGCAATTATGCAAGATGTAATATACATGCAGCATTTTCTATGTTCTAAATATTTTTAGGACTAACATTGAATGATCATAACATAACATTCAATGTTATGTTTACAGAGGAGCTCCTTGGACTATAGAAACGTTAACAACTTGTCTAATGTTATAGAACTCCTAATTTAAGTACTGAAATCAAATTTGAACCCAAATGCCTTGACTTAAGAGTGATGTCAGAGCATTTTCAAGGTATGATAAAAAATATGGGGAATGTTGAAATATTTTTTAAATGTATTATAATAAAAAGGACCAGCAAGATCGCTCAGCTGACTAAGTGCCTGCGGGGACTGAGGTTTGATCCTGGAACCACAGGCCCCACGGGCCGGATCTTCAGGCAGGCTGAGCCAGCCGCTGAGTCGGGCCTGGTGGCACATGCCTATAATCCCGGCACTGGGGAGGCTAAAGATCGGAGGATCACTACAAGCCAAGTTGTACCAATACATTTAATCCATCATAAAGTTAATAACAATTATTGCCATATGTGTAGTGTTTGATACACTGTGTCAACCTGGCCAACTATGACGGCTCTGCGGTACACGTCCGGCTGGTGGGGCCCTGCCCTGGGCAGGCACATTGTTTCAGTCCCCAGAATGACTCAGCACAAAGAGACCATATGAAGGGGTTGAGGAAGTAGTCGATGTTCCACGATGTTCCACGTTGGAGGAACTTCAGTCTTCGCGTTCAGCTTGGACTTCCCTGCCTGGCTTGCAGCGCAGACGCTTCAGCCTCTGGCTTGGATCCTTCACCTCGCGTCTCAGACTCTTCAGCATCAATCGCAGACTCGTCACAGATCCATTAGCTGAAGAATAGAGATTTCCACAGAGCACTGCAGTGAGCTTCAGACCTTGGGACTGAATTCTTCAGTCTCAGATGTGCAGACGCTCTCTGCACTCTTCCTCATCTGACTCTGTGGCTGACTGTGGTAAACCAGTCTTGTAATTCGTTATACATTGTATATCTTGTGTTAATATCTGTTTCTTGTATCTGTTCCTCTAATTAAACCCTGACCAATTCAGAATATGGTGCTAGGAATGGCTGTAGAAACAGAATATAATGATGGCATTTTTAAATGGCTTTGAGAATTCCTGGAGTTGGGTCTGAAATTTGGTGAGACCTAAAGACACCATGGTCTCTCCTGATCTTAAGGAGCATACTGATCCTCCTTGGTGTGAGCTGTTTAAAGTATTGATCCATTTAATTATCCTAATTCACCACTTGTGAGATGTCAGGAATTTAGATATTCCATAATAAAAATTTTGAACGTCTTTGGTGGAGTACGGAATACAGTGATGCTGGTTGGTTGGTCTTAGCCTCAATGCACAAATTATGCACGAAAATAAAGAGCTTACAGATTTGGTTTCCTGCCTTCAGACCCAGATAAAAAAATTAAAAGTTTCTAATTGTGTCCTGACTGAAAATCTCTTTTCTTTTAGCCACAAGGCTGAGATTGCAGATACCCAAATTCAGTTCCTCAAAATTAGATTGGCTGAACTGCAACGTAAATTAAACGCTCTGCCTCAAAGGCTATCTGAAGCAAAGGTGAGGGCACTGATTGGGAAAGAATGGGATCCCATAGATTGGAATGGAGATATGTGGAGGATCCTGAAGAGGCTGAGTTTTCAGATGCTAATGAGATTATTTTGCCTGAGGAAGAGAATTCCCTGCCCACTGTGACAGAGGAATCATTGCCTTCATCCTCCGCAATACTAGTGTCTCCTAATATATCTGGAGACACCAGTCCTGTGTGGAGCAAACAGGATAATGCTGTGACTTCTCAGGACCCACCATCAGCACGCATTTTTGCCTCTAGGCCCATAACCAGACTTCAATCGCAGAAGTCGCCTAGGGGTGAGTTACATAAGGTGATCCATGAAGAGATCTGTTATTCTCCCAAAGACCTTCTTGAGTTTTCTTACTCTTATTAACAGAGGTCTACGGAGCAGATATGGAAGTAGATTTTATGAGTGTGGAATAATGGTGGCAAGAACATACACCTGGGTCAGGCTGAGTTCGTTGACATGAGCCCATTAAGTAGGGATTCTGAATTCAGTGCTGCAACTCAGGGAGTACAGAAAGGTGTTAACAGTCTATTTAGCTGGTTGACAGAAGTATGGCTCAAAAGATGCCCACTGTGAATGAGTTAGAAATGCCTTCCATGGTTTACTATTGATGAAGAGATTCAGAGGCTTAGGGAAATCGGGATGCTGGAATGGCTCTGTCATGGTAACCCTAACCCTTCATAGCGGGATGAGCCTGGAAACATACCATTTACTAACACTCGGAGATTTGTGAGGGGAGCACCAGCATCCCCGAAGAGCCCTGTTATTGCTCTTCTTTGCATGCCAGACCTTACAGTGGGGACCGCAGTTAAACTCAGTTAGGAAATTTAAGGGCAATGGGCTTAGTCGGATCCTGGAATGGCAGAGGTCAAGTGGCAACACTTAGCTGCCGTGGACAGCAGAAGCAAAACAGTGATCAGAATAATCTGACATGTGTAGACCTATGGCATTGGCTGATTAGTCACGTGTTCCTAAAAGTGAAATAGAAAAGAAGTCTAATGAGATTATTGCTAGAATTTTTGCTAGAATAATATAATCGGAAGAATAACGGGCAAAAGAACGGAGACCTTCTTTGAATCATGGTAACAGGCAATCATGGCCTCTCAACCAGTTCTCAGATTTGAGCCAGTATACAGACTGAGAACCCTTGAATGATGGGGAGGCCAGGTCTTCTTGGGGAAGGATCCCAATACCCCCAGAATTTTGTACAGTTGGTCTTCCTCTAATCCTTCCCCAGAGAGACCTAAGGCCTTTTGCACAAGTGACTACACTAGGGATAGGGGAATGATCAGACATTTCGGGGACTCCTGGACACTGGCTCTGAACTGACATTGATTCCAGGGATTCTAAAATGCCATAGTGGCCCTCCAGTAAGAGTAGGGGCCTATGGAGGGCAGGTGATCAATGGAGTTTTAGCCAAAGTCTGACTCATAGTAGGCCCAATAGATCCTCAAATCCATCCTGTAGTTATTTATATCCCTTGTTCCTGAATGTATAATTGGGATAGATATACTTAGTACTTGGCAAAATCCTCACATTGGTTTCCTAACCTGTCATGTGAGGGCTATTATGGTTGGAAAGGCCAAATGGAAGCCATTGGAGTTGCTCTTGCCAGGTAAAATAGTGAACCTGAAGCAGTACTGCATTTCTGGAGGGATTGCAGAGATTAGTGCCGCCATCAAAGACTTGAAGGATGCAGGAGTGGTGGTTCCCACCACATCTCCATTTAATTCTCCCATTTGGCCTGTGCAGAAGACAGATGGGTCTTGGGGAATGATGGTAGATTACCATAAACTGAATCAAGTGGTAACTCCAATTGCAGCTGCAGTACCAGATGTGGTT
>PVKA01003725.1:0-106626 GCA_004027165.1 Ctenomys sociabilis | reverse complement strand
TTGGGTTGGGTTGGGTTGGGTTGGATTGGATTGGATTAAATTTTGTTCAACACTGGGAATTGAACACACATCTCACACATGCTCAGCACACACTACCACTGACATATACTACCAAGTTAGAAAGCCCCATTTTAATATTAGCTACAATGATGTCCCTATAAAGCCTTAGCCTTGGAGAGAGAAGCTGCTTCTGAAATGCTGCTTTGCAAAGTTGATTTGAACACCAGGGCTGTGGGTGAGCAGCACCAACAGCTCACATTACAGGACAGAATGACTCACCTCCCAAAGTGTATCATTCATTCCTCAGGATATTGCTAACTTTCACAGTGTCCTTGGGTTAGAGAGAAAACTTACTTTAAGAAGAGCTGCTTCGTTTGTTCAGACAAGTGGTATATCATTCCTGATTTCTAAGGCTTCACTGTTACAGAATTGTTACTCAGGCCTTAAAGACTTCTGCATCTAAAAGTCCCCCTTAAAGATATTAATACCTCATCAATTGTAGAAGATGTGGTAAATTTTATCCGCTATATCTCTAGGGTGTATCCATGGGTTTCAAATATTAGGAAACATTGTTTGTTGGCTCAGATGTTTGTCCATCCAGCATATGTGTGTCTCACAATTTTAACACAAAGAGGAATCCAATGGATGAACAAGTCAGTGCATCTGATTAACTCCATTTCTCAGTATGTTTACCAGAAGCCTTACTCAGAATATGAAATAAAATAAGAACACGTCTGTCACCTGCTCTACTTATTTTCTAATGCTAGCTGCTGGGGACTCTAAGATCTGGATGGCATGCTTCCTTTCCTGAAGATAGGTTCATGGTTTAAATAAAAATAAAAAGCAAGCTGTGTTGGCCAATATTAATTCCGCCAAAGTCACTCAGCCATTTGCTGCCTTCCCCACGAAGGCCTGTGAGGATCTGTGGACTCAGAGCTAGCCTTTTGACTGGCTGTAAGTCTTGTTTCCTCTGTTGCATGTATACTCCGTCTTTCAGGTCTTTGTCCAACTTCCTCCCTCTCACATCAGGGCTCTTCCTGGGCCTCAAAGGCCCTTTACATCCTGCTTGTCCCAGATGACTCCTTCCCCACAGCCAGTGCCCCTACTCCCCACTTTCTTCCACTGCTCTCCCATACCTGCCATTCTTGCAATTTGTGTGGTAGCGAATCTTTTCCTCATTAGGTAATTATTTAATGAATATTCCTCTCCACTTATATATTCCAAGCAGATAATAAGAATTCCATAAATGTTTGTCTAAATTAATGGATCAGTAAATTAGTGAGTGCATGGAGTTGGATAAATAAACTAATTCATATATTTTTATTTGATAGTAGACACTTAATAAAGTTAGTGAAAGTCTAACGTTCACTCTACAAATGTTTCTAAAATTCCCATTATATATCGTACCAGGCCCTGGAATCCAGTGAAAACATTGTCCCTATTATCTGAAGAGACATGTAAGTTAGAAAATAATTACATTATATGCATTCTAGGTAGGAGGAATCCAATGTGCTAGAATATGGAGCAAGACTTAATAATACCTGCAGGAGCTAAAGACAGCTTCTAAGGAAGTGACATGTAAACTCTTGAAAGAAGAATGGAACTGTAGTGAAGATGACATTCCATTCAGGGAGTGTACTATGAATAAAGGTTTGTAAAGGTAAAGGTTTGAAGAGCTTGGGATAACAAATCCCAAGATGGGGTAACAAATCATTTTGTGCCACTGTGGTTTCAGGGTGTGTTGAATGGGAATGACTTGACATGGACTGAAGACATAAACTGAGGTAAAATGATGAGAAGTATTGAACTTGAGGTAAGAACACAACATCCATGTAGGATGGAATGCAACTGAGGTTTCCAGAGGCCCAGGAAGAGTCCATGAAAGAATTCTGAGTCTCTGATCCCATTTTTTAAATCATACTTCATAGGGCAGTGTTTCTCTCATTTCTCCAATGTTAACGATCACATGGATGTTAAAAATATATATTTCAAAAGTGTAGCTCAGCCCCACTGAGTCAGCAACCCCACCTAATTATCCTGAAAAGGTGGAGAAATTTCAGGAGAAAGCCCGTGAATTTAAACACCAGTGCAGTGGCCATCAATGATTTTTTATATCTCCAAATACACTCACTTATCTGGGTTGGGCATCAATCCAGTCATTGGTTGAGGTCCCAAGAGCTGGCTTTCTGGTTATAGAAAAATAGAAATTCTTTCAACATTTGGCTGTTGGGCTTTTCACTGACAGCGAATGAAGAGAGGCTATAAACTACATAGCACAATTCCATTTCGGTCCCTTCTGAGTCCTCATGCTGAAAGAACAACAATCTTTTCTGAGCTCCTGCTGTGTCAGAGTCTGAGGTGGTCACACTGTCACATTTGGATAACAACCCCTCATTTAGCCCACACACTTTCCTGTGACCAGCTGTGTCAGTGCGTCAGCATCCATGACTGCAGATATAAACAAAATCATAGGTATTGCAAGCCTGAGACATTTCTAACAGAAACTCATGCCCTTCCTGGGAATCCAGCTGGGTAACTGCTTCTAATTTCAGAAGTCATCGAAAAGCAGTGCAATATGATCTCCAATTGTTTGCACAATTTCCTCATGGTTTGAGGAAAATAACTTTACACCTTTGTGACTCAGTTTCCTCATCTGCAAGTGATCAAAATGTTATTTTTTCAGCTCTTTCATATAATACTATAAAAAGAAAGTACATGTTCAAGAGTTTGTTTGACAGTATACCAAAATTTATTTGTTGCCATTAAACCATACTTAAACTGAACTGTTCTGTTCCAGCGGGCAACTAATGTGGGTATTTCCTCCCATTTTTAAATTGGACTGATTCAGACATCCTATCTGAGAGGTCAGAAAACTGATGGATAAGGCAAAATCTATCAAAAGTAGACATCTTGGATGTAGTTGTTTTTATAACTTTTGATTTTTAGATACGTTGCTCTTAATAAACACATGACTTGTTTTCCAAAATGTACTGATAGACAAGGGTGTGTTTGGGAAGCCAGCTCTTGGGACCTCAACCAATGACTGGATTGATGCCCAACCCAGATAAGTGAGTGTATTTGGAGATATAAAAAATCATTGATGGCCACTGCACTGGTGTTTAAATTCATGGGCTTTCTCCTGAAATTTCTCCACCTTTTCAGGATAATTAGGTGGGGTTGCTGACTCAGTGGGGCTGAGCTACACTTTTGAAATATATATTTTTAACATTTGGGAAAATGGAGATGGAAAAGGATTACTCTTAGATGTTACTGGACTATCCTTAGATTTCTAAAAACATCAGCTGCCATGACTTGTGCAGCTTTCAGTGGAAAATCATGGAGGGAAGAATAAATACACACAAGAGACACACGCTGAGGTCAAGTGGAGCCCTCTCTCCTAATGAGGGAAGAGGAACTGGACAATCACTGTAGGAGCATTTATTTACACTTTTGACCAAGTTAGTACCATGCACACAGGACTGCCTACTGATTAGTGACTAGTGGAGTTCTCTCAGGCATTATGTTTTACTCAGCATTTAGGTAGCTTTAGTATCTTAGGCACTTTGGCCTTGTCTTGCCCCAACACATGTGACCAGCTTCTAGCTTCAGCCACTCCCTACAAGAAATTGTAACTGTTGGATCATAGCAATCTCACATTCAGTGAGGACTCCAGGAAATACTGACCACTGTTTTCTAAATGGCTGTCTCCACATTTTTCTGATGTTATGTCCACTCAAAAAGTAATCCACAGTGTTTTCCAAGGTTTTTAATTTTTTTCCTATTGGTTCACAGTACGCCACTTAAAGTACACTTGAAATGGGCTTGGGAGATAGCTCAGTGGTCTAAGAACCTGCTTGACAAGCACAGAGGCCCTGGTCCAATAACCAGTACCACATATTGTGCCAGCCCCAGAACCCTAGGCATGCCATGCTGGCCACCAAAACCTGGCATTGTGGTGAACACCTGTTTCCCAGTACTGGGGAGGCTGAGAATGGAGGATAATTACAAGTCTAAGCTATTCAGAGACCCTGAACCAAATAAATATTTTTTTTTTATTTTAAAAATGGGCCCATGGAGATAACTAGCAGAATAAGCGCAGGTCCTGAGTTCAATCCATAGTACCGCAAAAAATAAAATAAAATAAAATTTTAAAAATATGCTTGCAGTGAGTGATAAGAAATATATGGACGTAGGACCAGACTTTGATCCCTGGTGTGCCAGGCCAGCCCTACCTCAGGGGCCCATTGAGATGGCAATTGAGACTGAGCATGGTGGTGCATGCCTATAATCCTAGCACTTGGGAGGCTGAAAACAAAAGTATCACTATAAGTCCAATTGGTATAGTGAGACCCTGTAGACCCTGTACTAAATACATTAAGAAAACAAATATATATATATATATATATATATATATATATATATATATATATATATATATATAGTGAGAGAGAGAGAAAGAGAGAGAGAGAGAGAGAGAGAGAGAGAGAGAGAGGATAAAATGAGACAGTCTTATCCAGAGTTCATGTACATATGAACACATAAGAATGGCCCTTCTTTTAAAAATTGAGTAGTCTTTTATAATAAATGGTACAGATACCTACAGGTAGGAAAATTATACAGAAGGAAAGACATCAGATGTAAAATGATTCACACAGTGTGTATGGCAACTCAACAGAGAGCATTGGCTCTAACAGTGTGGACCACCTTCATTCATACAACCTGAGTGATAGTTAAAGGCACCGATTCCTGAGTCTGCCTTAGGTTCACTGATTCTCTGAGTGAAACATAAGAATGTATATTTTTATCCACGTCCTAGATGATTTTTCATTCACTAATGCTTGATTGGCATCATATTTTACAGGTAGGACCGTCTGAATCTCGGTTCTGCCACTTGTAGGACAATTACATAATGCATCTATATTCTGTTTGCTTACGGGCAAGTATGACAGCCTCACAGCTT
This sequence comes from Ctenomys sociabilis, assembly GCA_004027165.1. Lineage (NCBI taxonomy): Eukaryota > Metazoa > Chordata > Mammalia > Rodentia > Ctenomyidae > Ctenomys > Ctenomys sociabilis. The sequence continues at coordinate 101,666 of PVKA01003725.1, read as the reverse complement.
CCTTGTGATGACTAAATGGAGCACTGTATCCAGAGTGCTTAGCACTACTGTGCTTCATAATAAATAATTAGTAATCTTTAATATCCAAATAAAGTATTTTAAATCACTTATAAAATTTAAAATGTTAATTTTTTTGTACAGGTGTCATCACTGTATCTGGAGGCATTTCCTTTGTAAAGTGTGGAGACAAAGAAATGTAGAATAACTGAAAAACCTAGACATTCATACATCCCACCTAAAAAGCCATGATCTCATTCAAAAGACAGAGCCTAGAATCTCTGTCTGTGAAAGAGTAAGAACGATCTTACTACTGACTACTTAAGTTAAACAATCTTAGTAACCAGCATGGATTAATTAATTTGGCAGATGTCTATGAATAAAATCATACCCCAGCCTACACAACGCATGCTGAGCGCTGTGAAGGACAAGATATAGTCCTTCCACTCACACGGTACCTCATCTATGTAGAATGTCACAGTGTGCTACATTTACATGAATTCAACAGCATCTCATAATTTTTTTTTTTTTTTTTTGTCTTTTTGAGACAGGGTCTCACTATGCAGTTCAGGCTGGCCTTAAGCTCACTTTGTAGCTCAGGCTGGTCTCGAACTCACAACAATCCTCCTGCCTCAGCCTCCCGAGTGCTGGGATTACAGGCATGCGCCACCATGCCCGGCTCATCTCATAATTTTTAAACTGCCAAATAGCTGTAAATCTGGAAAAGCCTGTTTCTATGGATGGGTATTTGTTTATGGTTAGTTCTTTTGAATAGGAGATAGGAAAAAGATATTAGGAAGTAAATACATATAGGTCCTCCTCCCCTGCCTGTTCTCAAATGCAGATAGCTGTCCTTAGAAGTTGGAGGCATGATTGTACCTTTTCCTGGTATCTAGCCCCGTTGACAGCAAGTGTGATGTAGTACAGGGAAGAAGAAAAGTGTTCTGATGGGCTCCACAGGCTGCCTCAGTGATATCTCTCATCTCTGCCGAGCTCTGCCCTCCCTTCAGGACTGAGGGACTAAAGATCATGATAGGAAGTGGATGCAAGCTTTAGAAAATAACAGGCAACAAGTTTAGGAATCTGTGCTCAACAGTGCCCAGAAAGCCAAACCCAGAGGGGCCTGAAATTCAGAAAGATGCCCTGTAGAAAGCCTGTACTTGTTCCTAGAGCTACCATAACAAACTTCTTATGAACTCTGGAGCTTATAGCAACAAAAATTTGGTTTCACAAAGTACAGAATGAGAAATTGTTATGATTTGTGTCTAGCTGTCCCCCCATAGCCTCATGTAGTTATGGGGTAGACTTCTAGAATTTGTGATTAATTCATGATCCAATGCTGAGATTATGCTGTGAGTGTTGCTGGGACTGTGGGCCTGAGTGCTACACTAGCCTGGGATGGATAGCCTGATTTCAATTTAAGGGAGACAGACTAGCTCTCTGTTGCCATTGTTACTGTTACTCCTCCCTTTTGCTCTTGTTGTTTTGCTGTATCCCACTGCTATGAACAGCTGCCCTCTGCCATGTGCCACTCTGCCTTGGAGCCAGATGAGTAAGGACTGAAACCTCCACTAACTGTGAGCTAACTAAATCTTTCCTTCATTGATTTTGAGTGTTGGGCATTTTGACCCAGCAATAAAAGAAAAGTATCCAAGACAGAACCCAACATCAGGATGTTATCAGGATGTTCTTCCTTCTGAAGGCTCCAGGATAGAATGGTTCCAAGCCTCTCTCCTGACCTGTGGTGACAACCTTGGCACTCCTTGGTAATATTCTGTTTCTTTACTCACTTGCCTGTGATTCTGTGTCTCCTCTGTTTTTTCTGCATCTTCTAAGGATGCTGATCACTGCCTTTTGGATATGCTGACATTCAGGATGCTCACCTAAACCTTAGCTAAGAACTGCTGCAAGAATTTATTCTAATTAGGATCATGTTCTGAGGATCTGTGGGGGGTGTAAATTTTAGAGGAATGGTACTATCTCCATAGAACATGGCTTCAGGAAGAGATGTTAGAGAGCTCAGGTAGGCAGTGCTGGGAACAGGGACAAGGACACAGAAACTGCCACACACTTGAGAAGTTTTGATTTACTCAGGGTTGTCTTCACTCTGGGACAATCTAGACCATAGGCAGGGTTCTGGGGCCATAATACTTTTTAAATTGGATTCATTATTACATTTCTACCAATGGAATTATAAAGTATAATTTTTAAAAAATGTTCGTAGATGAGAGGACCCCAGAAACACAAAAGTGCTTGGGTGCATGAAAGTCATAGTGCAGCCTTGTTCATTAATGTGAACTGAGCAAGAGCTCTTGACCTGAAACATCCTTTCTCTCTTTCCTTGTCTGTTTCATCCTGGAGGTCTCAACTGATGAGTGACTTTTCTGGAAAAGTAGTCCTGTCAGCACCCTTTCATACCCTCACCTTTGGCTGATCCTTACTACATGCGTGCTTTAGTTATTTACTTCTGTGTAGTACCTTTGGGATGGGCTCATTTGGCTCCGAGACTAAATCTCACTGTGTAGCTGACAGCATGGCTGTGCACCCAGGGCCCCTGTGCATTCTGGGTACTTACCCCCAGATGATAAGGTGTTGGCTGCTAATGGCCCACACCTAATGTCTTCGCAGATGATTCACCCTTGCCTTCCAGATGATTACATTCACTTCCTGCCAGCCTTGCGCCCAGGAATGGGCTATAGTCTCACTGATGGATGGTGGGGACATCAGCCTGGCCCCTTGCTGACAGGAAGAATGGCTCTTGTGATACAATTCACTCCCCATGGAGCCCTGGGAAATCATATCATCACTTGCTTCTTCAGCCACCCTTTTCCGTTTCCTTCCTACCTTTACAGCATTCTTTCACTCTGTCACTGGCCTGAAAATATTCCCGTCCCATGTTTTGCTCTTAAGGACTGACCTCAGACAAGCATTCTCACCTGGGATAAGTTCTCTAGTAAAGTCACATTGGATACATGAATGATTTTGGAAAGATATCACAGCAAGCATTGATGACAAGGCCCAGTTGATAACAAGAGGAACTTCAGCTCTGGATACACAATAGATCTGACTACTGGGAGAGAAGATAAGGAGGAATGCTCTAGAATAGAGGCACAAGGCAACTTGCTCACAGAAATGAGAAAGAGTCTAATGATTATAGCTGAGGAATGATGCCTGCTTCCTGTTCAGTGCTAGGTCACTTCTTGCTCTAACACAGTAAGATGACATTAAGCCCTCAAATCTGAAATGGGTTTCCTAAAATTGGACCAGCCTCAGAGCTGGTGACAGGATAAGTGTGCAAGTACAAACTATGCGGTTGACTTGGATGAATTTTGAGCAACAATCATCCACTCATGCAAGGGGCTGCCTTTGAAGCCCGACACCCTGTAGAGTGTATCAGAATTCTGAAGAGTGAAATCCTCTGAAGCCAGCATTTGACAAGCTGTAAAAATGAGCGAAGATTTCATGCCACGAAATTCTTCCATAACTGTAGCTCTTCGCAGCTTTTGCAGCTCCTCGCAACCTTTGCAGCAGTTTTGGAGCCGAGCAGATGGCAGGGCAGGGCTTTACCAAGTGGTGAAGTTTTAGCTGCAAAAGGCAATTGCAAGCATGACAATTCAGAAACTTATTTCCCCAACACTTATCATATTGGCAGAAGGTTAGTGAATCTCTTCAGCAAAGTGAGACAGAATAAGAAATTCTATGTTTGGTTACATGGCAGCAAACGCTGCCAAGCCAAGTCCAGTTCTTCTCTTGTGTTTACCACTCCCAAGGCAAAGGGCTAGCCTTATCTGTAAATTACATAATTTTTAAAATAAACTAAAACAAAGGATCTATAAAATGAGAGAGACACCTCTAACACAGAGCAACTGCTGTATTTACTCTGAAACTAATATTTAAGTATGTCTTCTAGGCTGCCCCAGGCCCGATGCTGGTATCAGCATCAATGACCCAGCCAGTGGCCAGTGGCCCATGCTCCATCCCAAAGACAGGGCACAGTTGCAAAAGAGCTTAATCAGAGCTCCAATCCTGTTGCTACTGGTAAATAGCTGCATAATCTTGAACAAATGATTTTTCCTCTTTGTACCTGATTCCCCAGAAGTAAAGGGGCAGGGACAGTGGGGGAGGGGATAATAACTATCTCAGGGATATAGTAAGAATTCAGCGTAATGATGTCATAAGTGACTGGCAACTAGAAATCTCACTCACACCAGTACATTGTTTTTTTCATTTCTATTCTGCCTAGCTTGATAGAAGTTCGTAGAAATATGTTCACTATGTCAGACTGCTTCAGCTTTGACTTATCCATAATAGTCCCTTTATCTTTAAATAATTTTAATCCGAAAGGTTCGTCTTCCTTGAACTTCTATAGCTCTTATACTTTGTAAGTAAAGCAGTAAGATTTGGCTTTGGAGATTCTGTTTTGATGTACACAATAGACAGACAGACAGATAGACAGATAATTTTATACATATAGATATAGATAGATATAGATACACCGCACATAGCCACACAACAGAAATAGTAAAGATAGAGATGCTTCTTTACTTGCTTGTGGATTCATTGCAAGGCTGTCCTCAAAAACCCACTATAAATTGAAAACATTGTAAGTCCAAAATTCAATTAACACACAGAACTACTAAACGCCACAACTGAGCCTCCCCTCCTCAGACATGCTCAGAATGCTTCCCTTAGCCTGCTACGGCTCGGTGGAAGCATCTGGCACAAAACCTGTTCTATAATGTGTTAGGTGTCTTGTGTAACTTATTGAAAATAAAAAACAGAATTGATGTATGGGTGTGCTTGCACATCTCCATAACGTAAAAATAAAGAGACAAGTAGAGCCCTTTAAGCCAAGGACTACCTGTGTTTGATATGCTGAGATTTCCAACAGACCATTCCCTAATGAGCCCTGCTTGTTTTAATTAAGCCTAAATTACTCAAACACACAAAGATGTCACTGGTTGAGATAATTTCTGTGGTAAATAACAGAAAATCTAGACAACTTGCTTGAAGAACTAAGGGAATTTACTAGTTCTTGGAACTGAAAAATCCACAGAACTTTTCCTGGTGCAGTCCAGGTTGTGGCTGAAGGGTTTCTGCATTCCCTCCATTCTGTCAGCCTCTCTGAGTCAGCTTTGCTCTAGCGAGCCTCATAGTTTATGCCAGCTGCATTCTTGCAATGCCTCCTTCACATTCAATGGCAGGCAAGAGCTAGGAACTATTGCTCAGTTGTTGTCTCAGTTATTCTTCTCTTGTCGCTGGGACACATATCTGACACACAACATGAAGGAAAGAAAGGTTTATTGAGCCCCCAGTTACTGCAGGTTTTTAGTGCATACTCATCTGGCTCCACGGCAGTCTGGCACATGGCGGAGCGCAGCCATTCATGGTGTCGGAAAACAGCAAAACAACAGGAACAAAAGGGAGGAGTAACAGGAACAGTGGCAACAGAGAGCAAGTCTGTCTCCCTTAAATTGTAGTCAGGCTATCTGCCAAGGGCGGGTACAGTACTCATGCCCATAATCCCGAAGTACTCATGCCCATAATCCCAGTAGTACTCATGCCTACAATCCAGCAGTACTCACACTCATAATCCCAGTGAATCATGACTTAATCACAAACTGTAGAAGTCTTCCCCATGACTTCATGAGGCTTTGGGGGGACAACTAGATGCAAGCCATGACAGTGGTCCTAAGTTGCACTCTGGTTGGGCCACTCCCTTCCAACTCTGTGGCAGAAGGAAAGCCATTCCCTGAGTGACTTCACCCTGTATCAGTTACTGCAACAGAGCAATGGACTCCTTTGCAGCAGCTCAGAAACACAAGGCCCTCTGCTGGGTTTGGAAACAAGATCCTCCCTAACTTTATGGCTTTCAGTCAGAGAACTTGAAATGGTCAAAACTTCCTGAGCACACCCAGCTGCTGGAGGCAAAAACTGTGTCATTTGGCTTTCTGCCTTTAGTGAGAGGTTGAAAATTCATGCTGAAACAAAGAAATTAAAATCTCTGGGAGGCTTTCATGCTATCCAAGCTGCTGATAGCAGGAGCAATAACACTGATGCATTCCCCAACTTTGGGCCTATATGAGCCAGCACAACAGGGCCTGGACCAACAGCCTCTGGGCTTCCTACTTTTCGCTGTTGAAAACACAAAAAGGAGGCCCAAGCCAACTTATAGTACCCTTCAAAACATTTACATGGGTTCACATAAATACACCAAAATCTCCTTTAGCCATTTAATTTTTAACCAAATACTGTATGCCAAATTGGCTTAAAGCAAGAGGTGGCCACTTATTCATGAGCAATGGGGCAGTTTCATTTATGAATTAGAATATTGCTATAATCCATTTACATAGTAATAAATGAAAATTGCAATGACAGCAGCAGTGAAAGCTCTGAGGGTTCACCTGCTCTCCTGAGAGCTCCCATCACTTCTGGCCTGCCCCACGGGGGACAGAGCCAGGACAAAGCAAGCCTGTTCTTCCCACAGTGCCCAGGCCAGCACACACACAGCAGGCAGAGGCTGTCATGTCAGCTCTGCTCTGAATAGAGGTCTTCCTGATCTTCTGTTGTCTGTGACTCTGTGCTGTCAGCCAAGCAGGCCCAAGCATGAGAAGAGGAAGTCCTGCCTGCGAGCTTTCTCTGTGCTCCTCAGCCCTGCCCTCCCTGGGTCCTGGCCGCCCATACAGCCTTGGGCACAGTGGATCCTGTTTTGAGTACCCCTGTGTTTTCCTACACTGCTCTGTGTACTCACTATAAGACTCTGAGAACCATCCTATTTTCATGCAGGTGAAGGACTTTTCTGTAGCTTCTCAGTAACCTATGAGAGTAGAATAGAGCACTTTATTATGGAAGCAAACTGGTCCTCCAAATCCTAACTTCTGAATGCGTGTGGCAGGGGGGTGAGTTAATAAGGAGCCAGGGCACAAAGCAGCTCACTGCTTTGAGGGTCCCCTGCTCCTGTTCCAGCTAGTAGAACCCATGTGATTCCACTTTTATGTATTTCTAGTGAAATTAACACGATGGAAAATCAGTCCTGTTGACCTGTATGGTCCGGTGACACTCGGTACCACTGTGATGTGCGACCATCTCGTCTGCCTAGTTCCAAAGGCATTCACCAGCCTCCAATAAAACCTAACGCTGAAGTAGTTTTCCCTGCTCCCCTACCTCTCTGGATCCGACCACCAGCAAGGCTCCCTCTGTTCCAGTGGAGCTACTTCAGGACAGAGCCTGCATTTTGAGTAACAGTACCATTCCCTAGCTTAACTGTCCAAGACACCCTTTAAAGTTTTATGTGCATTATTTTTTAATCCGCTTGAAAGCTTGAAGAGTAGTAGTATTTACAGGTAAGTGGCTTATAATCATCTATTGTGATTTTTATCATCATCATTGAATCATTTCTTCATGTGTGAATGGTTAATAATCATGTTAACCATTGACTGACCACATTTGTATGAAAGAGGCATTGCTATGTTTCAGGAAAGGTAAATAGGATGCACCTCCATCCCACTGGGAGTGAGCTCTCAGCAGGAAAGGGGAATGGATTCTTGAGGTAGCTCCCAGGGACATGGAAACACTCGCCAGTGATGCCTGTTATGGACAGACAAATCGGTGGCATGGTACAAGTGACATTCATTTATCCTCCTTCCTGGGCAAGAAGAAAGAAAGAAAAGTGAAAAGCAGACCCCGCCTCAAAGGAAAATGCCACCCACAGGAAAGTGTTGGCGGAGGGAGGCAGTGCAGCCCTCAGAACACCCCTACTGAAGTAAAAACAAAACGCAGTATTCAGATCTCAACACGGAGGCCCACAGATGTGTCCTTGGGCTCTTTAGTCTTTCTTGCTCTCATTTCCTCCTTCATCATATAAATAATAAAATAAATAAAATGGTAAAGGTCATAGAGAGTTCTGGTGAGGTGCGCGGGCAGGGCAGCTGACACATACCGAGAGCTTAACGCATATAAGGAAGATAAAGCTGTGCCTAACCCTCTGCTTCGTACCTCTGGCGGGTCTCTTGGATCTGGGGATTCTGTTGTTGATGGTTGGAGGTACATACTCTTCTCCTGAGTGATAACCCACTCCACTCATAATGTGCTCCATAGATGAGCTTACATGCTGTGTGACATTTCATAGATTACGTACCTTTGGCACATTATACTCAATATTTTAGTGTGTTATTTCTGTGTGTATCACATATATATCCTCAGAGAGAGAAATCAGAATGTGCACCAACGACCCGAGTCTCCCTCCAAGAGAGAAAGGGACTGGAGACTCAAGGGCGGCCTGGTGGTGACTCCAGCCTTGGGTGCGGGGTGCAAGGTGCGGGATGCAGGCGGGTGACGCTGAATGGTGAGGGGAGTGAATGCACATGCGCTGCTTTGCGGCTCCATGTGGCCTTCGGAGTCCATGAGGTTTCCGATGGAAAACGATAGACAGCAACAACTTGCTTGAGAGGAGGGCTCCCAAAGGCTAAGCTGCTCTGGAGTGGGGTGCGCGGGGAACCTACCAGCAGGGGCACTGGAGGCCTCACCAGTGAACCCCACTCAACGCCCTGCCTTGTGCTCCTGTGGAAGCAGAGAATCATGTAGTGGGGCCTTTTCCAGAAATGGAAAGGGAACTGTAATGTAGGGTATCAGAGACTTTTGTTAGCTGTAACTGGAAGAGCACTGTTTTGACGTAGTGGAGAATACTGCACTAAAAATATAGAATACCACTGTTAACCCTAGAAATTTACCTTCCAAATATAAAACATTTAACCAGGCCTTTGAGGTTATCTTTTGGTGTTTTATGTCAAACACCTGCAGCATAGTAAATGATCAATGAAAAATAGTGATGTAAATAGTGACTGACTTGCTAGATGTTTACTTATCATAAAATAGTCTCTTCAAATATTTTTTTTAGAAAGTCCAAAAGCTAATTTCCCAGTTTGGACTCATCTACGGGCCATTCTGATACACAAGGAAATTGCCTTTACGCTCTGTAAACCTCATTAGCAAATTCACAGGATACTTATCTTCATGCAAGGTGTGGTGCACACCTAGAATCCCGGAGCTCTGGAAGGTTGAAGCAGGAAGAGCAAAAGGTCAAACCTTAGTTCAGGCAACTCAGAAGCTTAGCAAGACAAGGCCTTAAAATAAAAAATAAAATTTCCAGGCATAAGACTCTGGATTCGGTTAGCAGTGCTGGGTAGGAAAAAAAAAAAAAAAAGGTATTTTTCTAATTATCTAGAAAGAAGTCCAAAAGAAACAGGCTCAGAGGGCTGGCGAGATGGCTCAGTGGATTAAGCGCTTCCCTGGCAAGCGTAAGGGCCTGAGTTCAATCCCCTGTTCTGCTGAAAAATAAAAGAAACAGGCTCATGGGTTGGTCACAAAAACCATTCATTGGTAATGGATCCACAAAAGATAATTCAAGTGTGGCTAAAAGATCTGCTCTGAGATTTCCAGGAACTACACAGACCTTCAGACAGAAGGCAGGAGAAAAAAAAAAAAAAAAAAAAAAAAAAAAAAACTATTTCGTTAGAAAAACCAGCCTTTTCCCATGCCCAACTCTCCCATATCAATAAGTCATCCCTCACCCCATCCTCTCCCACAGGTGTGACCCTATGGTCTCTTGACTGGTGTTCGTATGTCCACTCCCTCCCCTCCCACTAATTGCTCCCTGGCTCTGGCCCCACTGCTCCACTGAAATGTCCCTCAAAGGGTCAGTCACTGGGAACTCTCTCAAAGCTAATCCTCACACAGGGGTTTCCACCTTGACATTACTTGCTCACTTTGACCCTTGCTGTAAATGATAACAGCTTCCTCTTGGAAGACTCTCTACTAAGCCTCCATGATACAATGCTCTGTGGCTTTCCTCTCATGTCTGTTCTCAACTATAACACACGGTCTTGGATTTCCTAAGGCACCCAACATGGTACAGTCCCCACCTAAGCTCACCGCATTTCCAGCTTCTCTCCTATGCCCTCCTTCAGAATGAATGTGACTTATTCCCACAAATGTTAAGGTTATAGACCCTCACAGCATCTTTGATCTTCTCTCCTCCTCTGTACATTATCAGTAGCATGAACCAACCACACAGCACAGCAGCCCCACCACCAAGCAGCAACTGACCAATCAGCAGTGAGTATGACAGTTGTTGAATATCTCTCCAGTTCTTACACCTTTGGGTAGCCCTTTTTGAAATCACTCTAGTTTCACTAGCCAATTAAATGATTGGATACTCCTAATGACTGCCTATCTCCAAGCCTCAATTTTCTGGCATGTAAACAGACAGAAGCAGAACGAACATTAAATTTCCTCCTCCTCTATTTTGTGCAATTACAAAACTTTACAACTGAGAGGATGCTTTAGGCAATCTTTTCACTTTACCAATTTAAATTAAATTTTGAGTAAACAAAATTGGCCCTGACATCCTCAGCATCACAACAATCTGGGAATCTCTTAAGACAATTTCTACTAAAGCCTTTCCCCTTAAACAGAATCTGCATCATGCCATGGTTGGACTATAGAAAATATTTGAGAATGAAGTTCTAATACCATTAACAAAGGTACCTACTTCGGTTCCTTAATTTGTCTGAAAACTCCTTAAAAGGTTACACCTTCCCTTAAAAATGTCCCTCCTGGAAATTTTTATGTAAAGATTCAGTCCTTCTGACTGAATCAAGACTAACATCTTGAATCCATATTTAAAAACCTAGGTAACAGGAAAGGTTAATTGAGATTGGGGAGGAGATGAAATAATTTTGCTGATTTTCACTAGTAATAAGGTATAAATAAATGCACTGTAAAAGAAGAGTAGGAATTTAGGTCAGGTCTGTTCTATGAAAGAAACATAAAACTTTAAGCAGATGGAAGAAGTTAAGTGATACAATATGGCAAAATCCATAACGAGTTCAACAGAGAGCTATTTGAAAGGGAAAAAAAGCAGATTATGAAGTGAAGAGACCCTGGGGAAGCTTACAGGGGCAAGAGCCAGAAAAGTAAAGGGACACTACTCGCTCTAAAGATGCTTTTGGCTCTGAAGTGTGGTGGCCCATCTGGAATAGTTTGTATCTGAACTCTTCCCTAAAGGCTCATGTGGGAGAGGTTGGTCCCTAGCCCATGGAGCCATTGGTGGGGGGACTTCTAATAAATAGGGAGCAGGGGTCTTTGGGTCATTATTAGGGTGCATGTTCCCAAAGGCATTGTGAGAGGGGAAAGTTTATGCAGTACTGCATGCCTTTGCCCTTATGGGCTATTCTGCCACAAGCCCAGCTTAGGGCCAGTCAGTCAATCACAGATGCAAATTTCCAGGCCTATGGGTTAAAATAAACCTTTTCTTTCAGTAACTTAATGACCATGGATGTATGTTACAGCAACACAAAGCTGATGAACACACTATCTGAGTAAAGACTTCACAAGGGCATCTGGTATTCACGAGGGCATTCATTAACTGAAGAAGGATGTGCCATTTCTGTCCAAAGCTCATTAGCAGATTAAAAGTCTGGCACAGCATCACTCTGCTTAAGCATGAATTTCTAATTCCAGAAATGAACTTTCCTCTAAATGAGTAGGCCTTTTCACAAAAGTGCAAACTCATATAGCATAAAAAAAAAAAGAAAAATCTTATACTACCTCTTATCTTCCTAAGACCCAGTAGGAAAGAAAGGGGAGAGTAGCAAAAGGGAGTGCACAGTTAGAAGTCTTCAGCCCTCTAAGCAAAGTCTTCCTTCCTAAAAATGGAGGAGGAAGTGTGAAAGCCTCTTCTGGGTTGACTGAGCCCTTGTCATCTTGAAGGGAAAACCTCAAGGCCAACGGCTACCTTCACAGTGCGCCAGCAGTATCAGAGCTAGACAGAACCTGACTGACTCAAGCCTCTCATGGAGACAGTGGCCCATCCATCCATTAGCACTCATAGGGCTGACTGGGGCCTAGCCCTGGGGGAATGCCAGATGTGCTCCAGCAAGGCTCCTCAGGTAAGAGCCACCAACACATCATATCAAGACACATAACTAAGAACTAGCTATACTTTTATATTTCAAATATGCTATCATTGCAAACTGTTTAGTCATCAAATTGTATCCAACTGCTTTAAGTCCAGGACAATGACTTTCGAACATTTTGAACAGCAACTCCCAAAAATATATGAAATATTTTTATTACAAATAAACACACAAAGAAATACAAAAGTTTTATTAAACCTTACCCTCATAACACACAATGCACTCTAATAGTGCTTATTTCAGTTTGTTTCATTATTTTTAAGTGCTTGTCACAAACCCCAGAATTATTTCATAACCCACCAAAGGGTCAGAACCCGAGGCTTGACAAATACGATTATAAGACTATAGATATCAGCGACTGTAGCCACTAGTCTAGTGTCCAGGCTTTTTACAGGCTCATTAAATTCATCATCCAAATGCAGTAGTTGCTCAGGAGACCCGAGTCTCCACCAACAGCACCATCTGAGGAACTCCTCCTATGACTCACCAAGTAAGGAGCCAACTTATCCTTACAAAGGCTGAGATGTGAGCTACAGGGAGGGTCTAAATGGCATCCAGTGAGCATCACGCTCAAGGGAGAGGGTGGCCATTATTCAGCACACAGAGTGGTCCTGCTAGAAAGTATTCAGCGTACAAGAGTGAGGCAGGGGAACAATGCAAGACAACAAAAGATATATGCAGGAGGACTGAGCCTGTGGAAGTATTTCCAAGCCCTACAAGTCACCTGTAAGCATTCTACACCTGAGAAAAGAGTGAGATGTGCAGGATGACTCTCCTAATCATCTGGTCTTGAGTATCTCAGTAGACATAATTTAGTCATTTAAATGGATAACTGCAAATTAAATTAGTTCATCCTAATTATGCCGAAATGATAAATTCAAATAAGCAAGGTAATTCACTTCTAAATGAAAAATTTTTTCAATCACTTGGCATCTCAAATCAAAGCAAATGGGTAATGTTACCAATTATATCAATTTGACTCTTAAATTTAAATACATAAACATATGATGAACTGAATTAAAATTCTCATTTGATATGCACTTATTAACATTTGCATCCAGGTAGGAATGTATTTAAGGAAGTGAAACAGGGTCACGACCTTGAAAACCAAAGAAGGTCACTGCAGGAGCCCCTTTGTGAGGTTCCAGCAACAGAATGGGTCTCCCCAGAACGTGCCAAGCAAGCTGGACCCTCAGGTGAACTAAAGCTGATTGCAGCCCTGATGGCAGCACTGAGAAATATTCATTTATCAAGGAAAATATTTGAAAATAATAAAAATATTCAGTTTTAGGGAGTCAGATGATAACATGCTGAGCTTTAACGTCACTGAAGTTATGATTGCCAGATTCACAGGAAGAAAAGAAATTAACATTTATTGAATATCTATGTTTTTGCCAGACATTACCAAAAACTCGCAAATATAAGACAGCACTGGAAATTAGGAATCAGAGATGTTAAATAATTTGCCCTAGGTCACACAATAATAAATGACAGAACTAGCATTAAACCCATCTTCTGATTACACATAAATTATTTGTGTCACATTTACATCACTTGATCTTCATCAGTATTCAAAATATTATAGTGCTTAAATTATTTGCTTAAATCTTCCTAAGATTTCTGATTAAGAACAGGCCAACTCAGATTCTGGTTTCATGGCTCATGAGCAATATGGTGATTTTGTTTTACGTGGGAAGAGGTGTTTCAGTGTGCTGCCAGCCATCCTTGAAGTCCTGAGTTCAAAATATTCTTTCATTTCAGCCTCCCCAGCACATGAATTCTTGGTAGCATTGTAAATCTTTCCAATATTTAATAAAGTCTATGCATTCTTTATACAAGAATAGAAATGTTAAAGTTGTCTACTTCTGTATAAGAAACATCGCTGAACATATAATAACAATAATAATTTATTTGTATCTCTGTTCTGTGAGCTTTTGGGATTCACTGGGCAGTTCTTCTTTATGTATCAATTATTTAATTAGGTTCTTTGTAAGAAATTTAGAACATTAATTTATGAGGATAAATGCCATTTGTCAGAGTATAAATGGATCGCATGTAGCCCCTGAGCTGAGGAACAGCTTTGATTTTTGCTAAAATCTGTGAGGCCACTACTTTCTGATCCACCTTGAACTGATCTGAAATCTGGTATCTCTCTTTTTCAGTGTCGAAGATCTCACCCTCCTGGTGTGTGGGTTTCCACAGCCTCTTCCTGAAGTAAGCATCAGTGAGATGTTTGGGGATTTTCACTTTGCTGATATCAATTTTCATAGAGGTGGCAATGACAAATTTCTGGTGTGCTTTTCATAGAGGAACACAATTAAGACTAAGAGGCCCAGTCACAACTAGCAAGTCCCTGGCCAACTGCTTCAGGAAGACCACTCTTGCCTCTGGGACACCTGGTGAGGATGATCAAGATGGTACCAGGAGTGATGCTAGCTCAAAGTTTCCGCACATGCTGACTGAAGGGCTTCTTGCTGTGGCTCAAGAGCTTTCAGGGCACATCTTCAATAGCGTAGTATCTAGACATTTTTCAAAGCTTAACCAGCCAGTTACTTCCATTCTTGTCACCACTGAGTGGTTCTGTGATCACAGAAAGAACTTTCTTTTTTTTTCTTCTCAATCTTTGATTTAGCAGCTGTGTACTTTCTCTTATACAAAGTCTTTCTGGAATACACAGCAGATCAGGAGTATCTGCCAATTACTCTAACCAGGACAGGATTTTGGCTGCAGTGGGGCTGTGGCTGGGCAGTTCTTCCTTGGGGTCTGTTGGGAAATGCACTCAAATACCAACCAGGTCCACTGCTATCAAGAGGCTCAGATGGACCAGGAGCCAAGAAGTTCAGTCTGCTCACACAGCTAGGTAAGGACCCTGCTTCCAGCCCCTTCTGAGTGGCTGGGTTCCCAAAAACAAGCATCTCAAGAGTAAATGCTCCCAAGGACATAAGCTCCTTGCCTAGGAGCCTTAGAACTCCTAAGAATTCACCTCTGTAGCATGCTATTTGTTGACCTACTGCATTCAGCCAAGATTCAAGTAGTAAAGAGTTAAACTTAATGTTTTTTACTTTTCTTTCTTCCTTCCTTCCTTCCTTTCTCCCTTCTTCCTGTCTTTCTCTTTTCTTTTTCTCCTTTCCATTTTCTCCTTTCTTTCTCTTTTTATTTTCCTTCCTTTTTTCTCTTTTTTTATCTTCCTTTTCATATCTTTCTCTCTCTCTCTCTCTCTCTCTCTCTCTCTCTCTCTCTCTCTCTCTCTTTCCTCCCTTACTTCTTCTTAGAAAGGGCCTTATTATGTCACCCAGGAAGCCTTGGGCTTATGGTCCTTCTGCCTTAGCTTTCCAAGTGCTGGGCTGCAGGCATGCTCCACTTCAGTTTTACATGATGTCATAGTTTGATGAACAATGCAATACAGGACACATATTTTATAAGATTATTTTATAAAGAATCACCCAAAGAATTATACACAAAGAGTGCAGGGAATCTCTCTATGCACTAAAGACCATGGCGGCAGCTGATATCAACTGAGTAACTTGGAAGGTGACTAGATGTGCGATATTTTGCAATTTAACCTTATACTAGTAGTATAACACTACATCATCTCAGTAACACTACATCATCTGATTTGAATTGCTATGGAGATCGTCAGTCAAGCTTCACTTTGCTTTTTATTTGGTGGACTGTTTACTTGGTATACAGTACTTGAAAAGATATTTCCCCAATTTGGTAGCTGACTTAATAAATAGCCAATAATTTGTCACAGCTTCAATTTGCCAAGATTATAAAAAAATAATTACAGGAAGAGCCAAGAACAGCACTGCTAATATTATAGCTCTTTGGAAGCTGATATTAAATGGAATTTTTAAAGCAAAATATTTGAAGGTGATGTCTGATTACATAATTTGAGTGTGGTACATCTTGAAACAGATTTCTGTGGTTGCACGGCTCATTGTCAGGTATAATTAAAATTGTAAGGACCACATTGAAAGTACATATTGTAGGGACAGGAAAAGAGGCCTTTGGAAGCAAAGTACAAATTAGGGATAATTACAGTGATGATCACAGAATGTCACGCTCCATTTCATCATGGTCAGTATCCTTCAAAGTGGATTGAAATCTAGGAAAAGCGGCATTGAATCTGGCAAAGCATTACTATAAGGCTAACGGCCACATTGGGCAATATGCAAGGGTAGGAAGGCTGGCAACCAACGAACATCAAGTAGACCAGAGAATAAATGTCTCGATCCCCAGGACTACTCAGTGCCCTTCAAAATGCCTTAACAATGGGTTGGGGAGTTAGCTCAGTGGTCTAAGTACTTCCATGAGTGCTCCATGATGGGCCCAAAACTGAGCATGGTGGTACACATCTGGAATCCCAGTGCTGAGGAAGCTGAGACAGGAGGATCACTATAAGTCTGAATTGTGTAGTGAAACTAAATAAATAAGTCAGAAAAATAAAATACCTTAGCATTTTAGAAGAACCAGTTTTCAAGTCCACTATTGGAAGTGTGAGCAATTGTTTGTATCTTTCCAGCCTACTTTTGAGTTTGAAAGTGATAAAGAAAAGTTATACATTCAGGATTGCTGTAGTTGTGATATGGTGAGAATGTGACCCCAAGGACTCCTGTTTGGGGGTGTGGTTCTCTGGCTGGGAACTCTGAGATGGAATGAGTTCCCCCCTTCTCCAGGGGGCCCATGGGAAGGTCCTGCCCTCAGCTACAGGTTTGGCCCCTGCTGTCCATGGCATCTTCTGGGTCGAAGGGATTCTTCCTTTCACGTGTGCTGGGCCATGACACTGCCAGCGCCATCCAGTCCTCATCAGAGCTGATCTGTCCTTTAGAGCTCTCAGAATAGTGAACTAGATATGCTTCTTTTCTTTATAAAATTACCTAGCCTCAGACATTTCTTTTTTTTTAATTCAACAATAGTTGCTGTACTGTGTGATTTTATCTACAGATTAGTTGTCTAGGTTACCAGATATGAATGTGCAAAATTGGGTACATTAAAAAACAACAAAAAAGTTATAAGACATTAAAAATATTAGGCATTAACTGCTCCTCTCAGAAGACTGGCAGAAATCAACAATACAATTATCCTGCATATGTCCATAAATATATCATTTTCCCTTCTAACTTTTGTCCTTTTCTTTAGAGTATGGAAAACAAACTGACACAAAGATTATTATAGCACATGGAACAGAGTTTGGGGATGCTGTCAGAGTCCTGTCCCTTGCTGTAGGTGAAGGGCCCATGAATGCGCCTTTCATCTTGCTTTACACATTTCACTGTCTACAAAGACATCATGTAGGAAACCTGCAGATGGTGACCACGCATGCCACTTCCAGATGGCATTACTTGGTTTTGCTGCTACTGTAGCCAATGCTTTGTTAATACATAATCCCATGATTAGAGATGACTTTTAGTTTTCCAAAAGAAACAGTAAATGTATCTTGGTTCTCTGTGCCACTTGAAGACAGTCTTTGGTGAGTAGGTATGAAAACATGCATTTCTCAAGCTAAGATTCAAGCCTTATATTTTATTTCACTTGAAGTACTTCACACAAGGGCTGATAGCTCAGTGGACTAAAGCACCTTCTTAGGAAGATGCAGCAGCTAGGGTTCAATCTCTGTCATGCTGTGCAGGGGCACAGTGTCTCCTGGGGCACACTGAGACAGCAAATGAGACTGGGCATGTTGGCATGCATCTGTAAACCCAGTCATTAAGAGGCTGAAAATAGGAGAATCACTAGGAGTCCAGTCTGTGTAATGAGACCCTGCAACCCTGTACTAAATACATAAAATAAAATAAAGTACCTGATACAGTGCGACAAAACTAGAATATGTTTAGGAATTGATTTTCATCAAGCTGATACATACTGACTGTCCTATCAACTGACTTTGGCATATCAAAGCAGTTTCTCAACTAGTGTGGCCAGATGGCCCCAGATTCCTGGCTCAGCAATGTGTCCTAGCTACTGAGCTTACTTCAGCTAAGGGAACCCCTGAGATCTCTCCCATCAGGTAGTTAGAAGGTTAAGACAATTGAAAAAAAAAAATCAAAGTTAGGAGGGAAAGAAGAAGAGGAAGAAATAAGGGGACAGGGCTGGGAAGAGAGCTTGGTAGTCTAAGCACCAGCCTAGCAAGCTCAAGGACCTTGGTTCTATCCCTGGTACCACATGCCATGCTGACCCCACCCCAAGCCAGCCACTGAAACCCAGTGTAGTTACACACTCCTGTAATCCCAAGGCTGAGGAGGCTGAGACAGGAGGATCTCTATGAGTCTGAGCTGCAGGGTAAGACCCTGTATCAAATAAATAAATAAAAGAATTTTTTTAATTTTCAAAAAAGAAATAAAGGAACAGAAACATTCACAACAAAGCCCCTGTTCCTCACATACTTTGAGTTCCATTTCATCCTGTGACTGTTCCTCTCATACCCTTCCAGCACCTCAAATGGGAGGTCTTGAGGCCACATGGATGCCACAGAGGCAAGTCAAAGCCATGCATGGATCCTGGGATGAGAACGTGGCTCAGCTGGACCAAATGTCTGCAAAGCCAAAAGTAGAGTGAAAAGATAAACATAAAACTCTTTCAAAGGAATGTCATGTAGAAAGCAGGGAGGTGAAACTAGGCACCAAGTCCTAAGAGTGAGCAACAAACCAGAGGCTGAGGCTGAGACAAGGAATGAGTGAGAGACTCAAGAACCAAGTGTGAAGGGACACAAAGACAGGGCAGGGGGCAAGGGGCAAGGGGCAAGGGGCAAGGCACAACAGGGATCCAAGACTGCAAGTTGGAACTGTTTGTTCCTTGAGGGCCAAAACGTTTTTGTTGCATATCAATTAATTTAAGAGCAAGAGATTTGAGCAAATGCTTTTTCTTTTTATTTAATGCTTATTTGTTTTTAAAAATTCATTTTATGAGGGCTGGCCAAATAGTTCAGCTGGCCAAATAGTTCAGCAGACTTCCTTAGGCAGAGCGCTGCAGCCTGGGTTCGATCCCCAGAGAGCTATGCTGGCCCCGCCCCCGGGGCGCACTCGACGGTGACTGAGACTGAACGAGGTGGCACACGCCAGTAATCCCAGCACTTGGGAGGCTGTGAACAAGAGAATCACCACGAGTCCGATCTATGTAGTAAGACCCTGAAGACCCTGTCCTAATTACATTTAAAAAAAAAGATTTTAAAGAATTCATTTTACAGTACTACAGAGGAAACTCAGGTCCTCTCACACACTGGCAAGTAATCTACCACTGAGGTGTGTGACCTTGTCTATATTTTCCCTCTTTATATGTTTTCTTTTTCTTTTTTCCTTATTGACAGTTCACAGCATTAAAAGCACCAAAGACAATCTGGAAGCTATTTAGCTATGCTGGCTATGAAGCAACCTAATCTAGACTGGCTTGGCAGGCAACTCCCAGGGACACTTTCCCTCAGACTCTTTGTTCTAACATTTTTGCGGAAGGAGACACCTGAACAAATGGTGTACTAGTACAAAGGAGCTCAGGTACAGGTACTGCAAGACATGGGAGGAGTGAAATTGATGCCACACCTGCCTTACCAGCAGAAAGCTTACTATATTCCATGTGGTATGCTAGCCCAAAGACCTTAAAGTAGAACATTATAGAATATTTAATATTTTAAAATTGCTCCACATGGTTAAAATTAGTTACATTTTTCCAAGGATCTTTATCTTCCCAGACTCCAATTTAAAACGCAATTTCCTAATTTCCTGGAATTATTGTACCATATTCTTTTTTAAGCTCTCTCCCCTAGGTTTTAGCCAGGCCTCATCAAAAAGTAAAGTAGGCCCTAGGGCTCGTGGTAGTTCAGAGAGCATCTCCATCATCGCAGTCCTGTCACGGGAAAGTGCCACACGCAGTACACAAAGAGCAGGGGCTACAGTGCCTGCGCCAGCCCCCTTTTATTTATTTATTTTCTGATACTGGGAATTGAACTCAGGACTTGCATCAGCTTAAAGGATTCTTTTTCTTTTTTCTTCTTTTTTTTTTTTTTGTTTTTATTTTTGTATTCTTCTCTTCCTGCTTTTCAGAGAAAATGAAACAATATTTTTAAATGTTCTGCTACGCAGCCCACACTATCCTGGCAGTTTGAGTCCAGTTCTTGCACTTGCTAGGCAGGCGCTTAGACTGCTGAGCTATCTCTGTGGTCCTCTGTCCTGGTAGCTGAGCAGCAGAAGGGTGTGTGTGTGTGTGTGTGTGTGTGTGTGTGTGTGTGTGTGTGTGTGTGTGTGTGTGTGAATGTTTGGGCACATAAATGTCAATGTCAAAGAGATGATGAACTCCTAGGAAAAGAGTTTACATTTTTGCTAATGTTACACTTTTAGAAGAGTCTTATGGAATGGAAACAAGAGCAGCTAGAGGACCAGTTGGGGTCTCAGCACCCAGGGAGGTGCAGGTGTGAAGTGTTTCTGGGCTCTGGAAGATTTAGAAAGGAAGCAGAGCAACAATGTTGCCTATCCAGGCTCGCTGCCTGCCATGACTTCCGGGCTATCCTTCCCAGGAAGGGCTCAGGCAAGTGGCCCATGGAGCTGGTGGAGGGATGCCGCCAAGCTGCCCTTCCCTTCGCACTGTCACCTGGGGCTTTGGGGGGCATCGCCGTCTTGTTGAGGGCACAGTGTCCCCCGAAGCAGGTGGTGCGTGTGCCAGCAAGAACCCACTGGCAGCTTCGAGCTGCCTGTCTACCTCTCTTTGATTCTACTAACCCAGGTCTTGTCTTGACAGTGCCACGATTGCTAACCTCTCTGAGTACACCAATGCCAGCCGATTTCCTTTCCTATGGAAAGGTTGGTGCTGAGGAGCTCCAGAGCCCCGAGCTGATTCCCAGATTTGCCAAGGCACTCATCCAGGCTGACCTGTTGAAGGCTTATGACCATGATTGTATCCGCATTTGTAAAGCTCTTCATACTTACTCACCTGTTGTCCTCCCGCGATCCTTACCTAGCTGATTAGTATGAGCAATGCCCAGCACAGAGGTGGCTGGGGAGGGACCCAAGAGGGCTGAGGAATGACAAAAGGCACAGAGTTAATACTTACATCTTAGGGCCCCAGCATATGGGGAAGGTCCACCCTTCCCACCGCTGCAGCCTTCTGAGAGTGCACAGGCAGTTCCTACACCTCCTCCCTGTAGAGAGGCCCTCGCTGGCCCCACCTGAGTAGCAGCAACCCCTCCCCAGGCCCTCACCAGTGTGGGACAGGTTTTGTGGACTTCACAGTGTTTCATGCTACCTGGAATTACCTTGTTCGTGTGTTCTTTTGCTTATTTTCTGTCTTCAGAGGCAAGAATGTCACCTCAGTGACATCAGGCACACACTCATCCAGTTGTCCCCTGAGTTCAAGGCAGTAGACGCTCAATCTGGCTTGTGGAGTGAGCGGCAGTGAGAAGAACCTGTCCACCCGCCCACTCACCCGCCCACAGATACCGTTGCTTACACCTCATCTCTGGGACTTTGTGTCTGGTTTTCCTGATAGATCACACATGCAGCCAAGTAATAGCCCTGGCTAAAGGTCGCCTAGAAGAAGACCTAGGCTGGCTCCGGATCTTTCACCCATTACTCACCTTCAGTTGAGAGAGGTGAGAAAGAACATAGTGACAAAAGTCCTCCTGGACCATTTTACTAGCTCTAATAGCTTTGGAAGGCACAGAATTGAATTTATTGAATCTATGATTTCTTTCTTATTTGTGCATTTCCAAAAAAAATTCCATCTGTTTTATATATGCAATACAGCGAGGAGGGCTTTGAAGAAGTTAAAGGCACTGTATAAATGTAATATATAATTATGTATGCATGTAATCCCATTAACCTTGGTAATTGAGAGTTGGTTATACATTTAAGGTTTAATTAGTTTCGATAGAATGGTAGCTCACAGTATTCTAATGCGTAGGCCAGACAAGGGCTTAGAATATGTGCCTTTGGTTATTTTTTTTAAACATCAAATCAAGATAAAGTCTAAGATCCCTTCAAAGTGAAGGGTTGGCATAAGTGAATGACGCTTATTTCTCATCCAGTAAGAATAGGCAAGTGATACTGAATGTTTGGCTTTCCTTGCTTCCAATTTCAGACAATAAGAATATAATTTCCCCTGAAAACTCAGACTAATCTTGGAAGCCAAATCACCTAACCTAAAAATGAAGTTTTGTTTTTAAATTATTTTTTTCCTATTCTTTATACTCGCATGTATAACCACAGGGATAGAGCACCTTTTTGGGTCAATACCTTTTTATGTCAACCTGGTCGTTTACACTTGCAGTCTTGTCATTGCACTGGATCCTCAGCACAGTGTGGTCTGCATGTGGCAGCATCCTTGCTCTTTTACTGATGGAGAGCAAAGCTCATACCACCTTATTCAAGGTCACTAAGGAGACTCTTCAGGCATAAGCCTCCTCATTCTAAGCTCAGTAAGCACCACAAGAATGGCAAGGGGGAGGGGAATTTCCAGTGCTTGTGCAACAACACTGTGCTTCAGAGTTGGGCAAATATTTTCCTTTATTAAATTCACCACATTGACTCAGAGGTCGTGTGTGTCAACCTCCAGGTTTGGCCCTGGGAAGCTGCTGAGTGAAACACCGGCCCAAGTCCTGAGCTTTTACTACCTAGTTGTTTTGGGAGGTACACACACACACGCACACACACACACACACACACACACACACATTGTAAAACAGGATAGGGGATGGGTGCATTAGCAGAGATGCATTCCAGAGCAGAGGAAGCAGAGTTCCCACACAAGTCCTACTCCAAGGGGCCTGGGCACACTCTAGATTTAACCTAGGATGCATTGGGAAGAGTGCAGAGGGGCGACGGGGTGTCCATCAAACTTCACCTTTTACCTATCCCAATTTTATCTAACACAGATGGCAAAAGTTAGCAAATAAACAGGAAAGTTAGTAGACAAATTTAAAAGTCATCTTGAAATTCAAATATCTGCTTATTAGTTATATAAATAAAAGCACTTGTAAGGAGATTTTCAAGCAGTGAGGGTGGTTTCTCCTGGGGAATGAGCTGGGGGAGTTGTTAAAAGCAAGGTAAGAGAGGTGGAGGGTGCTGCTGTGTTTCTTTATAAATCCTTCTGTACCAGTATACTTTAGAGCCACATGTATGATTACATAAATATTAATTTTAATGGGTTCTAAAGGAGGAAATGACTTCTACAAAAGGGAGAGGAGGGAGGTGCAGTTGGTGCATTTAGTACAGGGATGGGGACGTAGGAGCGAGTGCTTCATTGTTGAAGGCACTGAACAGAAGGATATGAAAAAAATACATGTTTAGTTTATCACTGGGAAGGAAGGCAAGAAAGAAAGGTGTTGAACAAAGGGGTGATACACATTCAACTAAGCTTTACATATGGCAGTGGCTCTGAAATTTGAATCACATCGAAATCACTTGTTTGCCAGAATATAATTACTGAGGGCTTAGGGGCAGAGCTCTTGCTTCCCATGCAAGGATTGGGTCCACAGAACTTTAAAATTAATAGTAATAATAATGATAATTTCTGATTCCAACCAAAAATCCTTCTTCTTCAGTAGATCCAACAGGGGGTGGAGGATTTGCATTTATAACCAGTTCCCGTTGATGGCAGTGCTTCTGTTTGGGCAACATAAATGGAAAACTGCTAACCAGGAGAAGAGAAAGCCAGCAAGGAGGACTCCATAGGGCAATGCTGACAAGGTGGCATGAGAGAGGATCCCAGTGAGGCAGAGCAGCAGGCAAGGGGACACAGGCGCTGTTTCTGAGGACAGTGGGCCAACAGACAATGCTTGGGGTAATTGCAAACCACAAACCACTGGTAAATCCCCCAATGCCTGTGCCAGGCTTGTAAGATGCCTCGGACATTCATTCTTAATATAGTGAGACTGTATGGAGATTAAGCTCTCAGCTTTATCTCACTTCCACTTCCCGCCACAGCAATAACCTCTCTCTAGGGTCCTGTGGATTGCAGTGGCATCTTCAGGGGAGAGCCATTATCTGTACCCGGTCAGCCAGTGTGCCTGTCTGTATCTAAGGCCATACCTAAGAGGATTTCTTATTTCACTTTTCAATATCTTGTAGCTAAACAAAGTTCAAAATAAATAAGGATCACAGGACATGTCCATTTCTATCCAGCGGGGGGGAAAAATGCTTCACTCGCTGTAGCAGGTGAACACTCCATGAGCACATGGCTGCACCTTTCCTCCAAACAACCTAAGTACCAGCTACAGGACAAGCATGGTGGGGGTGATTGTGGGAATTCAACAGAGATTGTGCTCACAATAATTCAAAAATCTAGCAGCATTTTTCTGAGGCTCTTAAATTTGCCTGAAGATTATGTTTAGTTTGTAATAACAGTCCAGGAGCAGGGACAAATGAATGGCTCATTTAACTGAACACTTCTGCTGTGTAATGATTTAACTGAGGGGAAGTGCAGGTCCTGGGATATTTGCCCAAAGCTCAGATGCATTTTGCTGACATAGACATTCAGTGTGAGCATTGTGAACGTTTTATCACTTATACCTTCCAGGGCCCAGAGACAGTGCCACGTGGGGTTTTTTAATACCATTTCCTTTACCACTTCCCAAAATAACAGGGTCACTTCAGGACCAGCGAGTGGTTGGCACTGTGAATCTATTCCCAGGAGCACTAATCGTTCTGGAGAGTAGCAAGTATTTTCACAGCTGCAGGCCTTGGTGCTAAACTTTCTTCTGCCAGTGAGAATCACATCCAAATGAAAATATAGTAGAGGAACCAGCCACCAAAGGGATAAGGTGACAGGGACTGTGTTCACTAAAATCAGACAGCAACTGAAAATGAGTTCTGCAGCTGGAACAAAACAAAGACATGGGTTGAAGATCAGCTACCTTCTTTCATTCTGACTAAGCAACACACCCAAGCAGTGTGGCTCTAAGACAACACTGCCCATTTCAAAACTTTGAAAGATCCCACACATCATCTTGAACAGTGGAGGAAAGCAAAAGGAAATAGCCTGCAGCTCATTAGGGTTAATTGAAGTCATTGTGGCCTCAATACTCCCTGCCCCATCCCAACCTCTACTGTGGCCAAATACCCCTGAGATCCATCCACTCTGGTCATAGCCAAGGCAAGCCAGAGCCCTGCACTGTGTTCATCAAGGCACAAAGCGTGGCTATGCACTGCAGCCAAAGTAACATTTAGAAACATAAATACTACTTCTAGATTCTTAACACCCACGCGCGTGCGAGCACACACACACACACACACACACACCCTAAGTTTATGCTGTTCTCCTATTTGTGCTCCACAGATGTCAGCTATTTATTTGGCCCTGAGGGCCTTGCGTCATCCTGACCTGCACCCTATGCACGTAGCATCTTCCCTCCCACCCTCTGCCCTTGCTGCCCAGGTTCTCAGCCAAGGTGCTCCTCTTCTCCCATCTAATATTAACTCATCTCGATTCTGGTAGGGTACTGGAAGGCCCTCCTCTGCTTCCCAGATAGGCCAAATGCCCATAATTAACTCATTCAGCTCACACACTGGCTCACCACCATGCACCTGCACTCTGTATCACACGATTTGCACAGTGTTCCATAATTGTCTAACTTCTGTCTCACCTTCTCAGTAGACTGCCCCACCCATGCAGGCAGAGACCCTATCTGTGCTGAGTGCTGTATCCTGGAGCTAAGTACACACTGTCTAGAACATATTAGGTACTAAGTAAATATATTCAGAAAGAAGGAGGAAGAATACACAGTGGCAAATTGTTGCTAGTAAAATAAAAGTAAGGAGGTCCAGAAATTTTAGTAAATGATAATAGTTTCACATATTTAACTTTTTGTGAATAGGTACTATTCACAACCCAGTTGATTTTTGTTGTTGTTGTTGGGATTTTTCTTTGTTTGCTTATTTGTTTTTTTTGAAGGACCAGGGATTGAACTCGGGACCTTGCACTTGCCAGGCAGGTGCTCATAAAACAGCTCCCCAGCCCCCCAGTTGTTTTTATTATGCCTATTCTAAAGATCGAAATACTGAACCAAATGGAAATTAACTGCTTAAAACTACACAGCTACACACGTAAAATGTAATTGGGTACTCCTACCACAAAAAGTCATTCTGTCCTGGGAAATATTTGTTCATCTCTTTTAAAGATTTCAGCCACCAGTGCTTTTAAGTGTCAGAAATGTTCTTACATGGAATTTGACTTTGAAATTAGAATGTGCTCTGTCCTCTTTACGAATGTGTCAGTCACTCAAGAGATGAAGTTTAGAAACACTCCTTTGTTTTTTCCAATTTTTTATTGTTTAGTACAGGATCTCACTACATAGCTTGGATTCATAGTGATCATCCTGTCTCAGCCTCCCCAGCATTGGAATTATAGCCATGACCCACCATATCCAGTTTCAGTGGCCTGCAAGGCATGTGGTACTATGGATTGAACTCAGGTCCTTGAGCTTACCAAGCAGGTGCTTAGACCACTGAGCTATTGACCCTGCCCTGAAACACTCTTATGAGGATTTCAGCGGCCTCTCTGCCTTTTTAGGATGAAATGTTTCTACATGATACTAAAGATGGGCTGACTACAACAGGCATGATGTGAATCACAGTCCATCTGCACCTCAGTTTTTTGTTTTGGTTTACTGATAATCTAGACAGAATGTGGATGGGGCTAAAGCACCAGATGAAACAATGATAGCTAAGAATATGGGAAGGAGGTAGAAGAAAAAAAGAAGGTGGTGGAGAAGGAGGAGGAGGAGGAGGAAGAGGAGGAGGAGGAAGGGGTGTACTTTCTTGGGAAGGACTGACAAAGAGATCCATTTGTTTAGAAAAGAGAAGATGACCAGGAATATGCGACCCTCTGGAGTTCTGCAGGAAGTGACTCACAGAGTGGGCCCTGCTTTGGGCCCAGTCTGAAAGAGACAATGCAATGTTCAAACAAGGCAGAGTCTTGAGGGGAAGGTTGGAAGGGTACTACATGGAAGTATCATGTAACTTATTTGCAAAGAAAGAACTCTAGATGGAGCAGTTCCCCCTATTTGAGTCTCCTGTGATGACTGATTTCACTGGCTCAATGACAAGGAGAGAAACAACTGGTGGGAATGCACCAGGTCTGTGGTAGGAAACAGAGTTGCAAGAGGCAAAACAGAACCACAGCTAACCCTGTTTAGGAAATAGAAGCTGATGACTCTGAGCAAGATTCATGTATAGACAGGAGGCAGCAGAAAAGGAGGGCAAGAAAGCGCAGGAGAGAAAACAAGAAGAGTTACAGCAGGGAAGTCTTAAGAAGGTCCTCCAGCACCTGGAGTATATCATACTGTAGATCCGGAGGGAGTATGCAGACCTTGGGATCTGATTCAGTAATTTAGTCCTGATAAGCTCCCTAAAACTCAGGTATCCTGTGTCTAAAATTGGGCTTGTATTGTCCTTATTTCATATGGTATTTTTAAGGAGCAAAGATTCTCATCCCTGTTCACTTCATAGCACATACTATTGCTCATTCGATACTACTGGCATCATTGATAACACAAATGGGAAGTACCAATTGAATAAATTTGCAATTGATCAGAAATTCACAAGAATAATGTGGCCTTGGCCTCTTTCCTGGAGGCAACCACTATTTAACAACGAATTTTGTATACCTTCAATACCAAAACCCAGGGTCAAATGCCATCTTCCAAGACTTATCCGTTCTAGGCTTTTTCTATAACATCATTTTCTGTTCTCTCCTTTGCCTTTTATTCTCCGCCTTTCTCTCTTTGTTGACTTTTCTGCTTTGCGCTGCTTTCCGGTCCTTTGAAACTGCCGCTCTTCTCCCCAAGTAAGGATCCTGGCGAGACAGACTAAGCAAATCTGTTTCCCGTGCACTTGAAGCGCTGCGGGCCAGCAAGGGGAAAGGTTGCCCTTGGATGGGTGCCAGGCAACCCTGGGGAATGGGGAGAGAGTTTTTAATGACACGGCAAGAAAGAAAATATTTATGCTTCATTTTTAATTGAACTTTTCTTAAGCTCGTTACATTTTAGTAGATGAAAAAAATCAACAGATGAGAACACTGGGAATAAAAATGCACATACCTCTGACTGTGAGCTCAGAAATGGAAAAGGCAAAGGAACTAACAAAAAGTTAGGGAGGAGTCTTAGGGGAAGAACAGCTGCCAGAAATCAAAGCTGGGAGGCGCTGCCTCTGCCACTTCATGCCTGCATCGGGGCAGATCCTGCGGTCTGGCCCATAAAATTGGTGAGATAACGAACGAGTTCATTACTTTAAATATATGTCTGCTTTGTTGAATCTACTTCAGAGCCTTGGGGAGCAACTTTATAGAGTGTCACTCCCCAGTTAAGCTCAGCAAAGTGAACACTGTGAAAAGACACAGTTTCCTTTGTTAGGTGACTCTCCAAATCACTAGTGTAGTCACTATTTATTAAGCATTTACTATGTGCTAGGCATTGTGCTATCTGCTTTAGGCGTAAGGTTTCACTGAAATCTCCAAGCACCCCTGAGAAGCAGTATTGTGAAACTTATTTTTATATGGGGAACATGAGGCAGTGTACCCTGGGTCACACAGCAAATGACGGTGGAATGGGGATCTTGACCAAATGGATACTGTACCCAGTTCGCCATGTACACTACCAGGTCAGGTACAGCTGGCCAAGAGCACAGTTAAATACCTCTGTTCATACTCAGAGAGACTCATTGTTTCAGCATTTATGATTACAGTGAATAGTAGTTGCAAATAGGCACTGTGGCTGTGTGTGTGTGTGTGTGTGTGTGTGTGTGTGTTGCTATTTAATTAAATGATAGGTAGTGCTATTGCACAAGTCATAGAAGGGCTGTCATAGAAATATCCAGCTCCTCTCGCTATTCCTAAGCAAAAGAATAATGAGGTCCTGTGTCACACAGCTTTTTCCCCTTCACAGGGATTCTGGGAGGTTTCAGTGAAACTTTCTGCCTAAAGCAGGTAGTACAATGCCTAGCACACAGCACATGCTTCACGTCCCCTAACCCCAGTGTTACTATCTGTATAAAAGGTACAGAGGTGAGAGCATTTTCAGTGAAAAGACAATACACATAAGATGCTGGGAGGAGTGGCTGGCATATTTCTGGTATTTTGAAATTTTTACCTACTTGCGTCCTGCCAGCCACTTTCTCTAATGGGGATCTTCTTACAATTTGAAGAACTTTAGTCTGAGTCAATGAATTTGCTTGAAAATACAGGCCTTGTGATGACATTGCTAAGGAGTGTGCTTTTCTCTCATGCATTCTGCAAAGTTCAGAACCCTGACTTGACTTGCTGGGTGGCTCTCTGGGATGTACTGCCTCTGTCCTCAGCCTCATGGCCCCCTCGGAGGAAGGTGGGATGAGTGCTCTGCTAGAGGGAAGATGCTTTCCAGGATGATGGTAATAAAAATCATCTCCTGTCTGTGGTCAAAACTACAAATGGATCTATTTCTCCCTACTTAGTAGTACTATAGTGGGCATGAGAACTCTTTGCAGAAGTCCCCTGGGGCACAGCAATCCAGGAATGCTCTTGTTTAATAGTCCACTTAAATAGGCTATCTCAGTTACTTTTCGTATTATTGGGATAAAATCTCCAACACTCAAAGTTAAAGGAGGAAAGGCTTATTTCCACTCACAGTTTAAAGAGGTTTCAGTCCACAGTTGGCTGGCTCCGAGGCAAGGTAGTGTGGCAGGTAGGCATCACACAGAACTAGTCCACAGCAGCAAGCAGAAGACGCCTGCCTTCTTTCTATTCCAACCACTGTGCCTTTGTTTGCACCCCCAAACACAGGGTGGGCACCCTTAACCCCAGTGTCATGTATATCTAGACAGCTCTTCAGCATTCCCCTGTGAGTGAGTGCACCAGGCTTTGGGGGCCATCCAGACACAAGTCATCACACAGGCCCTCAACGCATCTGTGAAGACATCAATCCCATGTTGGTCTTGCTTCTCCATAAATCCTTAAGAGAGATTTTCTATTTAGTCTGGAGCATCTCAACTCATAGGGAATCAATATCCAATCCCATTTCAGATGCCCATTAGTCTCAGAGTCCTGAAGACTCTTGAAGAGTCTCAGAAAGTAGCCTTTGCAAAACTCCCAATCGACAGATGAAAAAATGGGTACTCTGATGGTTTAATTCAATATTTCTACCCTAATATTCTATCCTACCCAGTTCACTGCTCCTGGATTGCCAAGATTTGCTCTCCGTCTCCACTACAGGTAGTGCTAAATGTCCTTCCTCTACTTCTCCATCATGTGCCTTAATAACACATGGAGGGCAGGAGTGAGTTTCCATTTTGATCTTCTTGAATCTTTTCTTTCACTATCTAATTTTAATTCCATCAAGTGAGACTGGTTTTATAGGTCAAAAATATTAGGTTCTCAATCTTCTGTATTTCAACTTGACTCCTCTTTAGTCAATATAGCCTATTTCTTGGTCTGTGGAAGTCACTGGAACTGGGAGTTCTGTTTCCTGTTTCTCTGTTTTTTTAGCATATTTCAAAGTAAATATTATATGAAGTCTAAAGATTTACCATGCAAATAGCAGTAAATCATGAAGATGTTCAGATCCCTTGGCTTGCAGGCACTCCCAGCACATTTGTGATACCTATTTTGGGTCCCCAAAACTGCCTTGCCTCATCAGACATGTTAACTACCAGGGAGGAAAATTGATTTAATTAAAACATCCTAACCTGTTATCTGAATAGAGAATTAAACACACAGTCGCTTGAGGTTGACTGATGCACCCAGCGATAACTCCTCCAGCAACCAAGGCAAAGGACTCCTCTGGTGAGAGGCCAAAAGTCATGGTGAGCTTCCTACATACATTTTGTGGCTGGGCTGGGCCAGCTGTCCTTCCACATGAACACAATATACAGATGGCCTGATATTGTGATGTCATTGTGTCACTGACAGCACAAATCCAGATGAGAAAGGTCTGGGAATGGGACAGTTTATCTCCTCTTACATTCTAGGAGGAAGTCTGCTATGTGACTCACTTATTGCTCACTCACGTGGGCATGAGACAACAAACAAGCCATAGCCCCCTCCAGCTTTGCCTGTGCTTCTGAGCCCGTAAGACACCCTATAGGGTAAAGGACACAAGCAAAGCAGTTGAAAACCTCTCCAAGTCAGGCTGCAGAATGTGAACCAGGTAGTAATTTAGTAGCACTTTCCCAGGACCCTATAGGCTATTATTTCAGGCCATCAGGGGCATCCATTTATCAAGGAGAGAGGACAGGCTCACTGCCCAGCTATGCACTCAGACCCACCTCAGTAGAAGCCTGGCTGTGCTTGCTCCTCTTGGAAAGGCTAGGGTCAGTGAACCCCACCAACACTCAAGTTCCTTCAGTAGAAAAAGGAGAGACATTTAGGGCTGGAGTGCAGCTCAGTGACAGAGCACTTGTCCAGCATGCATGAAGCTCTGGGTTCAGTCCCCAACAATTCAAGACAAAGGGATGAGGAGAAAGAGACACTTAAGTCGAGGTGTGTGGGAAACAGTGTCACTTGTCTCCTTAGCATTTTATAGAAGAGTTGCAAGCATGCAACAGGTGGTTAATAAGTCAGAGAAAGAACATTTACATGGTGCTTTCTGTGTACAAGGCCTTGTTTTACAAATCTTAAGTGTATTCTAGTCTTTCAATAACACTAAGGTGACTGCTAATATTAGCTGTATTTTGTAACTGTGAAAACTGAGGCACAGAAAGCAATTCCAACATCTGGTGAGGATAAGAGTCAGGCCTCACACCCAGGTCATCTGACCACCAAAATCGACATTTTTTAACTGCTCGTGGTGACTACTATTCAACATGAGCCAGACCTAAGAAGACAAGATGATGTCAACCAACTGTCCATGTCCTTTTCTGCTCTGACTACTGTCTCTCATGCTGCCCTCCACCTCCCTGAGGGGGATCCAAGCATTTTAGAAATCTCCCAAGCTGCAAAGGCTGCTGAGGTCCAGCTGCACCAATCTGGGCTGAGGGAAGACCATTGCAGTCCTTTCCAGGCCTGTTTAGACAGTGAGCCTGACCTTTGTTTTGTAATTGACTCTAACCAAAAGTCAGCTTCAGCTCTCTACTGTAAGAACCAGGGGCCCAGGAAATATTCAGCTTCCCAAACAGAAAATTAAAGATAAAGTTATCAGGCCCCAAAGTCCTATACTCAACCACTGAATGATGTAGAATAATGAGTACTCCTTCCCAAGAGAAATATTTGTCTTTGAGTATTTTCATTCTGGCAATCGTTGCAGCAATAGTAGATAAACTGCAGCCGCCCAAAAACCTGAGTTCTTTTCCTATCTATATCTGTGCTCCTTTAAGCAAGTGTATCAACCATTCTGTGATGCAGTTTCCTCATGTAATTGGAGACCACAGTAAGTCCTACCTCATATGTAGTTGCTTAACGAATGTATATGTGTAACTGCTTCAGAACACACTTGGCAATAAGAGGGTTACATATCTTAACTTTTATTATCAATGTATTCTAATGCAGTCCAATCTGGGCATATAGGTTTTACAACAATGCCTTCAAAGAATAACTACTGGCCCAGGATCACACACCTGAAACTCCAAAAATGGTGGCGGCTGAGGCCAGAGAATGTTTTGAACCAGGTTTCAGTTCAGCCTGAATAATAAAGCAAAACCTCATTTCAAAAAATCACTCAACCGACTTTACCACTGCTGTATTCCTTTTAAATAGTTTTCCGATTTTTACCTCCTCCCTACAGCTACCCATCTCCTGTATACACCCTCCCTATCAGCTCATCTTTCCCTTAAAAGCAAAGGAAATTGCATTTAAAAGCCCTGTGGAATTATACCACTCAACAAGCTCATAGAAGTCACGAAGTGCACAAGTTAGACTCCCAAGAAGACGGAGGTGGGTGTGTAGCTCGGAGAGATCACTTCAGAGGGTGCGGGCTGCCTCTTCTCCCCGGGGCGGGATGGGAGCATCTTCCCCAGTGCTCTTCCAGTCCCTGGGAGTGATTCGGCCCCTCACTGGCTGCCCAGTCCTCCCCCTGCTCTGTTCTCACAGATACCACCTGTGGACCCCATCTGGCTGGAGTTTGCCATCTGGAAGGAGTTCCATCCAGCCTCAAAGTGTGCTGTCTCCTCCGGGCAGCTCCTCTCAGAGGAGGGGGCTCAGAAGCCCTGGCAGGCTTGCCCAAACTCAAGGCTGGGCCCTCGCCCAGCCCAGGAGCTCTGGGCTGGGTCCTACCCCTCTACATTGCCCACAGTGCTAGGGGCCTTTATCTCACTTCCAAAGTGCTTCCTTCCCTCCATCCTGTAGAGCCCTCCTGGACACATCAAAAAGGAAATGAAAAATTCCATTTGTGAGTGCACATGAATCATCAAATTTTCAAGCAAAGGTACATAAATTCCGTTCCAAGCCCCAACACAGTCTGACAAAGCCAAAGGCATCTCGTGCTAGCCCCCGCACGCACCACCTCCCACCCTGCATCTTCCGGTTCCGCCAACGTCTACAGACAGAGCTGTCGTGTGTGCTTCTGACTCCAGCGCCCATTGCTTACCTGTGTGCATTCGTCCTTCTCCTCCTCCAGGAAGCTGCAAGTCCTTGACTGTCTCCCCGGCTAAGATTCCATAGCCCGGGTGCTGAACACACCAAGGGTGCGTAACAAATGCAGCGCACTGATACATAGCCAGTATTTTCTTTTACCTGGTATGCAAAGGGAGCAAGCCAATGAGAATTTTAAGCTTTTCATCAAGACCCATGTGTGTTTATTTTTGCAGTACTAATATAGCGAAAAGATGGCTTTCCATTCATATATAAATATGTGATATGTCGCCAATCAGCATTTTAAATACTTCGATGCCATTCTGAGAAATGCCATCTGGGTTGCTGCTTCTCAATAGTTACCAAATGAGTGATTTAGCATGGAAGAGTTTGTTGCCATTCTGATAGGGAATTACATGAATTCTAGAAATATCAGTGTAACTGCAATCAACTTTGATTTTATGGAACATTTGTGGATGTATACCAACTACATCTTAATCCTTCCAGAATTAAATAAAGGAATGATATTAGCTCTGAAGGCTATTGATGAGAATATTTTGGGAGCTAGAAATGAACCCAAAAGTAGTTATTATTAGTATATATTGATTTATAAATCACATGAATTAAATGATCTAAAAATAAAATCATTTTTGTTTCAACTGAACAATCAAGAATTGAACTCCACAAAGTCAAGGAAATAATAAATTGTCAGTCCTTCCCAAGTAGCCAAGGGCTATTGGAGAGCCAAGCAGAAAGGCAGTGCTCTGAGGTATAGACTACACAGTAACAGAAATGACACTAGAGGTTAAATATTTACCCCATTCTCTTGACAGAAGTTAGTGTTATTTCTCAGCCCATTCTCTGTGACAATATGTGACCTTTTAATATAATTTATTTTCTGCCTTTTAGAGATTTGATGTTACAACTAATCTTCTGATCTACTTCTTTTCCAGTCATCAAATTGGGGAGAATTTGGCTGGTATATTTTGAACATTTTGTTTTCTTCTGTTTAAATCTTTCTCAAATTCAACCAGAGACTAATAATGAGTTCTAACTGAGAATAAGTGCAGGTTACTTTTGAATTTTTAAAAATGGCAATTTGACTCTATTGTTCCTTTCATAATTAAATGTGGTGACATCCAGGCTGGTTTCTTTCTCTGGTCCAATTCCCACTGTGGATTTTATACATCCCATTCTGTTCTTGTTTTATAAAAGAAGCTGTATTCTTGCACTTCAGCTAGGATTTTTTTAAAGTTGACTACATAATTATAGGCAACACCATTCCTCTTGCAACTAATTAATATTTTCCCACAGAGAAATCAGGACAGTAGAGGATAAAGTTTTTTATCTATAAAGGTTAAGATAGCATTTGGTCATATTGCATACAGATTTAAGGCCAGTCAGACTCTTGGCCTGTGGAAGTGAATTTAAGACAGAGTTGTACATTAAAAATGCTGAGCAGTCTTAGCCAATAACTCTGGAAAATAATGAGTTTCACCTCAGCCATTGCAAAAGCAGAGGTAGAGATGACTTGTGGAAAACTGATCGATAATGAAGGCCAGTTCCCTGAAGATGAGGATGCAGCCCAGTTCAACCAGAGCTAGAAACTGTGGGTAACTTGGAAGCAAAGGGTGACATAAACCTGGGCCTTACAAAAGGTAGAAAACACTAAAGCGATGAACAGAGGTCAAAGCAAAGTGTTCTATGACAAAGTATTCTATTCTTCCAAGATTTTGTTGCGGTTTGTTTTCTGAATTGCTTTAAATTTTCAGTTAAGAGACTCCTCTAAAACTTTTGAATCAGCAAAAGATAGTAATCAGTGGGATAATTAAGCAGTGTGCTTTTATTAATATATAAAAAAACAGATCTTAAAAGCTTTTTAATGTGTACTTGCTGAAGAAATTCCTGTTGAGAAAATATATATGTTTACTTGTTTATTCAGTTTAATTCTGTGAAGTAGAAAAAGGGAACTAAGATCTTAAGTGGAAAAAATCTGGAATTAAGTTTATTGTCTACATTTTATTTATAAAATAATATTGACATTGTCAATGGACATGGGTTCATTTGCTACTAAATTGATAGAGGGTCAGCTCTTCCCATAAAAGTTACTAACTGGGGGTGTTTTAAGTAGAAACTTCCATACTTTTTTTTTTGTTTTGTTTTTTGGGTTTTTTTCTCTTTTTACAAGTGTTACATTTGCAACTATTTGCTTTACAGAGTTAGCACCTACTGCAAAATCAATTTTGTCTCTTTCTAAAAGTCTTCACAAGTTCCCAAATATTTAATTTCATCCATCAGCAAACTTTCAGAATCTCAGCTATAATATTTCCATAAATTTCTGAAGCCATGTTCCTTTGAAGTTTAATGCTTTTGAGAAAACATGTCTCAGAGGCCGTTCCAATTCCACACCAGTGTTGGGACTGCTCTGAGGGCACTGGTCTCTGGGTTGGATGTAACCTGGTAAAATGTTAGAATCTGCACTCTGGCTTTGGAACCAGACTGTTTATAGGTCCTGGACGACTACTCCAATCCTGGGTGATCTAAGTGAGTTCATTCAACCCTTCTAAACCTCATTTCCCCATTTATAAAATGGAAATGGCAGTGCTGTCTCCTGGAATTATTTTTAAAATTAAATACAATGATGCACGTAAGCCACTTGGACAAGGATTGGTATATAATTAACCAATCAGCACAATGCTATTATTACTGCTTAGCTGATATACGATAACTTCATCACTTTAAGTCCTCCTTTCACATTGGTTGAAACTATAAGAACATTTTCCCCAGAGATGGCTTGCTTCCATTATGCTGCAGATTAGACTGCTAGGGTTGCCTCAACAACAGCACGGACCAAGTGACTGAAACGACAAAAATGCAGCTTCTCAGAAGCCCATGATCAGGTGTCAGACTTTGGACCCTCCTGAACCACTCTCCTTGGTGGGTGTAGGCCCTGGATATAGCTCAGTGGTACAAGCGCCTACCTTGCAAGTGTAAGGTCCTAAGTTTAATTTTTGATGCTGAAAACAAAAATCACAGAAATCCTTGGTGGCCTTGCAGATAGATGGTTGTCCTCTTACTGTGTCCTCGTGTGGCCTTTTCCCTGGCCTACGAGTCTCTGGTGTCACTCTGTGTACTCCAATCTTCTCAGACACCAGGTATAAAGGACACCAGGTAGACCTGATTCTGGCTCCACTGAGACCTGATCAGTGGCCTCATTCTGACTCAGTCACCTCTGAAGACCTGGTCTCCAAAGACAGCCACACTGGGAGTGAAGGGGTTAGAACGTCACTGCATGAACAGGGACACAGATCAGCACAACACCCTGCCCACCCCCGACCACCTCAAGCCAGACCTCTGCACATGCACGGTATTTGCTCAGTGTCTGGTCCACATGTACTCATTTGCTCCAGGCATAGTGCAGGCTTCTGCAGCATAAGACTTCACAAGAAGACTGCAACTATTTCCTAAGAGCTCAGTTGTATAAGAAAGATAGATGATTTGGTAAATTAACAATTTCCTGTGGAAGAATTAAGAAAATGGCAGATAGGAGAAGCGTTTTTTTTAGAAGACAATGCCTTGGAGGATGAATAGAAGTTGCCAGGTGGAGAGGATGGTAGCCGAGGGAATGTGAGTTTCTAGCTGGGAGTGGTGGGTGGGATGAGTTATGCACCATAATTTCATAAGTGATCCCAAGGGAAAGAGAATAAACGGTGGGAAGACAGCATTCCCGCCACTAAGGGTCCAGGGAACACCAAGCTGGCCCCAGCTGAGCACAGAGAGCAGTTTCAGAGTACAGACTGTCCCCGCCTGCTCTGCCCCTCTGCATGGAGGTGACAGCACGTGGCTCTGAACTCACTTTCCATGTGACCACTATACTTTCACAAGACACTCGCTTTTCTTCCAATTTCCTTCTTTTTTTTATTCCTGAATAATATGCTTATAAAGTCAGTGATACAAAGCTATGTTCCTCTGAAGTCAGCCAGGTGATCACATCCATCTTCCTGGTGGCCAGGGTGGGTGCGTCAGAGCTGAGATAAGGCCACTCAGCACTGCACACTTTCGTCCCAGCTCTGTCACCAACCTGCTGGCAGCACGGTGGACTGGGCATCACTTCGAGCCACACGGCCTGCGTGGACAAAATGACAAGGCATGGACAAGGTGTGGACCACTCACCAGGCCACTTGACTTCCCACCCTTGTCCTAATGCCAGGTGCTGTTCTGGTGCTAGTGGAGACACACTTGCAGATCTCTTGTGTAACAGAAAAAAGTTCAGAAACAGTGACACTTGACATAGGGGAGAATTTCCTCACAGGTAAAAAATGATACTTAAGGGCCAGCCAGACAGCTCAGCAGATTAAAGTTCCTTCTTAGGCAGACACAAGGTCAGAGGTTCTATCCCTCACCTGCCATGCAGGCCCTGCTCCTGGGGTGTGCTGAGATTGTGACTGAAACTGGATGTGGTAGCTCCTGCCTGTAATCCCAGTGCTTAAGGAGGCTGAAAACAGGAGAATCACTGTAAGTCTGATCTGTGTCGTGAGACCCCATAGACTCTGTAGACCCTGTACTAAATATAAAATAAACAAATAAATAAATTGGTGGCTCATACCTGTAATCCCAGCACTCCAGGAGGCTGAGTCAGGGTGGGCAAACTCAAGCCCAGTTTGGGGAACTTGGCAATACACTATCTCCAAATAAAAAGATGTGGGGATATAACTCAGTGGGAAGACCCTGAATTTAACTCCCAATACAAAAAAAAAAAAAAAAAAAAAAAAAAAATTTAGAGAGCTAGTCCAGTTTTAGAGCATTTGCCTGTCATCTGTGAAGCCCTAGATTTGATGCTCAGTACCACCAAACCAAGTCAATAAGAAAGAGCTTTTTGTGAGATTCTGCCTTATTTTTTAATGTCATGTTGTCCTTTGTGTTATGAGATGATGAAGTTGAAAATGATAGTCATTTTTTTTCTAATGGTCCTAATTATAAAACAGAAAGCAAAAGAAGTTGGCAGATCAGCTTTTAAAGTTAAAACCTTTGTTTCTATCTGCAGAAATTCACA
Source organism: Ctenomys sociabilis (assembly GCA_004027165.1). Lineage (NCBI taxonomy): Eukaryota > Metazoa > Chordata > Mammalia > Rodentia > Ctenomyidae > Ctenomys > Ctenomys sociabilis. The sequence goes on along the minus strand of PVKA01003725.1, from coordinate 63,185 downwards.
ATCTAAAATTTACCCTGGGTCAGGGTCTCTCCCTCCCTGTGAGACATGTCACCTTCTCCCACTGCAAAAGCAAACTTTCGTCTTTACATTGCCCAGTTTTTAAGAGGGCCCTTAAGTATCATTTTTTACCAGCTCCCCTTCTCAAATGTGGACCTGTTTTTTCTCTGATGTACTTGGATTTACACGAGGAGGCTAAGTGAATAAATAGTCAGTGGGCTTCAACAGCTGTGAGAGTAGAATACTTGGCCTTTTCTTGTCAGTACCTGCTGGAAACTTTGCACACTGGAGATGTCAAGTTGCAGCAATGCCAGGACCCCACTCTGCTCTCAGAATTGCACAGTCCTATAGAAAAGACACTCTTCCAAGATGTTTGCAGTGTGCTTCCTTAGTATCCTCTGGTATGGCGTGTCATGCAAAAAGAGTCTGATGAGTAGATTAAATGTTGCTGGGTATAGAGTACAGTGAGACCTCTGTCCTCTGCTTCTCAGGGTGGACACCATGAACAGGGCCCTCCTTCATAAGCATTCTCTGCCAATGGCTGACTTGAAGTTTTGTGGCCAGTACTAACCTCCTTCAAAAATAAACCACTTACCCCATCTGCTTCACAGCACCCTGTTGATTATACCCAGAATGTGTGGTGTTTCCTCCTTGCAAATGTCTTCCACTTAGCAAAAGAATAAATAGAAGAAGCCCAAGGTGGGAAACACCGGCCCTTGGCCTGCTGTCACCGTGGCCACTGCTCTCCCGTCCCTGCTCACCTCAGCCATTCTTCCAGCAGGAAGAAGTCTGTAAAGGCAAAGAGCAGAATAACCTTAGAATTTCCAAGACAAAATGCAGCTAGTTTGGATGGCAGGGAAAATTGCAACTGGGGACACAGATTAGGAGAAGCAGGTAGAGAAGCTGGATTAAGTGAGGAGCATATCGCTGGTGCTGGGCATTTTGACTGCTGCACCAAACAAGACATGGACCGAAGAGTGTGAGAGGGATCTGGATGTCATTTCCTATCTGACACATGTGTTTAGCAATTACAGCTTAGGCCAGAGGCCAGAATGGGTTTATAATCCTTCCCTCAAAGTGCATACTAAGGTAGAAAACCAAGGTGACAGAGGTTTTCTGGACAATATCACAGTCCCCCCTTGGTTGCTTTTGCTTTCCACAGTATCAGTAAGCTCTAGTCAACTGTGGTCCCAAACACTACAACATGGTGAGTAATTAAAGTGCATTGAAAAAGAAGGAAAGCATGTTGACATAAATTTTGCAACAGTATCTTGTTATAATTATTTTACCTTTACTTATTGTCCTTAATTTATAAGTTAAGCTTTATCCTAGGTATGACTGTACAGGAAGAGTCACAGTATACACCGTACGGTTATGATACTGCCTGAAGCTTGAGACTCTCTGGGTCTTGGAATACATGTCTCCCTTATCAGAAGGAAGAACAGGAATTATCTACCCTAGTTCCCATCCACAGAGCTGTGAAATTACTCAGAGTCCACTGAGAACTCACGAGAAGCCCACCATGTGTGAGCATCCAGTCCGTATGCTGACCCACTCTTGTCTTCTCACAGCCAGAAGTTGAGTACCTTCTGCTTGGAGTCAGGGTAAGGGCAAAAGGAACCTGTCAGCTCTGCCCTGTGCAGCTCAGGAATGATGTCTCCTAGGGAAAATGAGTCCAAGGTTTACAAAAAGGAACTTCAGAACATGGGGATCTCTCCAGCATGGGCATACTTTCTGTGAGCAACCACTTCAGAACTCTGACAGATGGGCCAACCAAATAGCTCAGCAGATTAAAGTGCATGCAAGCTGGAGCAGGGGATGGAGGTTTGATCCCCAGGCCTGTCATGCTGGCCCCGCCCCCAGGGTGCATTGAGATGGCAATTGAGACTGGGCGTGGTGGTCTGCATCTGCAATGCCAGCACTTGGGAGGCTGTAAACAGGCGTATCACTACGAGTCTAATCTAGTAATGAGACCCTGAACACCCTGTAGACCCTTCCCTAAAATAAAAAAAAAAAAAATTAAAAATATGCTGACAGATGCAAAATAGCTTGCTAAGATCATACTGAGAAGCAGCTACATTTGACACTTCTTGGAAATGCTATGTCTTCAAATCATTTCCTTTGGCTTCACTTAAGAGAATGGCCACATTATATTATAAAAGTTAATTGAATTCTTAAATACATTTTTATTCTTAAAAACAAAAGCAAAAGTCGGGCATGTCGTCACACACCTGTAATCCCAGCACTTGAGAAGCTGAATAGGAGGATCACCAGGAATTCATGGTCAGGCTGGACTACATAGTGAGATTTTATGTCAAAAAACTGAGAGACAGAGAGAGAGGGAGGGGGGGGAGGGAGGGAGGCAGAGAGAGAGAGAGAGAGAGAGAGAGAGAGAGAGAGAACTGGGACAACAGAAGTAGAAAGAAAAATATCTCAAAAAAGAAGCCCTATATTTGGGAAATGAGAAAATTCAAATGAAAAGAAAAATCCTTGTACTTACACCAAATGAGTGTTATACCAGGATTCACCCAAGCCAAAATTTTTTCAAGGATAGTGGATGGCTTGAAACTAAAATCTCCATGCTGCAGCCAGCCAGTCTCCCAGGGTCAGCCCCATAGTGCTCCAGTATGTGTTCTTTCTTTTAGATTAGTCAAGGCCCCTTCACTGACAACTAGAAAACATAACAGTTAGTGCATTGCTAGGGAGAGAGATACATAGTGCCAAAACATTATATACTATAAATATACACAATCTTTGTCAATTAAGTTTTCTTTTTAAAAAGATCCAGCCGGGGATGTAGCTCGAGTGGAGCAGTCCTTAGTACAAAACCAAACCAAAACACCTCTCTGCCATGGGGGTTGGAGGGGACAGACAGAGATAGTCATCTGGGTACTTGTCACAGCAAAACCAGATTATGGGTCTCACTTTGCCCTCCAATGGGGGCTCTCCATGATGCTGTGGGACTTCTGGGCTTTCTCTGTTTTGTTGAAGATACTTATTGCAGTGGTTGGGCCTCTAACCTTTACAAATGGTAAAATAAAAAGCTTTCTATTTCATAAGCTTAATAACCACAACTGTGGGAAAAACCAAAGGGGAAAAATGTAGGGCCCTCATCGACAGCTGCCTCAGACTTGGCACATCTCTCCTTTGCTGATTCTGTGCCCTCCCTGTCTGTTCTCTGCCCATCATGTGCTCTGGCGTGTCCTCCCTGGTGCCCACAGGGAAGGCACCCCTCTAAAGCCTCGAAATTCACTGCCCTTGAAATCTCTCCAACTATTGTGACAAGCTTCTGTGCAGAGCGTGGACTGCGAGTGTGCGGAGTGTGAGAGGGGCAAGCAACATGCCCCTAGATGTCTGGTCTTCTGAAAAGGAACAACTGTGAACTGGAGTGACAGACCAAACCTGAGAGACTGGCTGGCTGCAAGATGGAGTTTCAACGCACCCTGTTTGCAATTTCCTTGAAAACATCTTGGCTTGAGCACCTCCTGGTATGATTCATTTGTTACAAATATTTTTCATTTAAATTTTCTCAAGGGCCAGCCAAATAGCTCAGTGGGCTAAAGTGCTTACAAGTAGGCAGAGGGGTCAGAGGTTCAATCCCCAGGCCTGCCTTAGCAGCCTAGCCTCTGGGACACACTGAGAGCAATTGAGACTGGACATGGTGCCACGGGCTTGTAATCCCAGCACTTGGGAGGCTGTAAACTAGAGAATCACTCTGTGTCCAATCTAGTAATGAGACCCTGAGCACTCTGTGGACCCTCCTCTAAATATAGAAAAAATAGTAACAATAAAATAAATAAATGAATTTTCTCATTTCCTAAACATAGAGTTTTCTTGCTGAGATTTTTCTTTCTCCTCCTATTGTCCTATTTAGTTTCCTTCCTTCCTTCCTTCCTTCCTTCCTTCCTTCCTTCCTTCCTTCTTCTCTCCATTCCTTCCCTCCCTCCCTCTGTCCCTCCCTCCGTCTGTCCCTCCCTCCCTCTTTCCCTCTCCCCTCCTCTGGCTGCATATATGCCCTCCCAAGGCCTCAGGTACTCAGAGGGTCTGGACACAATGACTAGCATGGCATCAGGAGGTGGGGCTGGTCCACAGAGGCAGTCACTGGAGCTGTGGCCAGGAAGGCTCTATCTGCCACCCTGCCTCTTGCTTCCTCTCTCTCTGCTTCCTGCCATGAGCAGCTTCTCCTGGGCTATGTCCCGCTGCCATTTAGGGCTGCCTTGGAGGAGCCAAGTATGAACTGAGATGTGAGCCAAATGTGAAATCTCCTTTTTAAGTTGTAGGTGTCGGGTATTGAATCCTGGGGATGATATTACTCCCCAGCTTAGCAACTGAATGCAATAAGCACTCAGATCTTATAGCTTCTATGGCTCAGGAATACAGAAATAGGTTTCACTGGGTGGTTTTGGCTCAGGGTCACTCCCAAAGCTGCTGCTAAAGGAGGTCACAAAAGCTATGGGCATTTCAAGGATCGCCTGTGGGGGCGTGCACCAAGAAGCTCCCTGGGACACACACTCACCCGAGATGGTTTCCACCCTCCTCCACACAACCTCAGATCCAGAGTTGTGGAGCAGAATAGCCTGGGCTGGCTGGGGAGAGAGATGGGGAGGTGGAGAGAGGGCAAAAGGAAGAGCAAACCAGAACATGCTGCAAGAACAATGGTGTAAGACCAAGACTGAAGCCAGTCTTCTTCTAACTTACAACCCATCAATATCACATGCAGGTAGGGGATGTGCAGACTCTGGACCACAGCAGATGGAGACTGAGGCCACTTTAGGGACAGCCTACCACACCTGGCAGGCTCCACACAGTGGACAAAGATGAGCTCATGCAGTCACAGCAGGTGTACGAAAATGACAGCAAGCTGTGACAACAACAAAAAGTGATACCCTGAAGTGGTAGAAAAAGGAGAACTTAATTTTGTTTAAGAAATCCTGGAATGTCTTCTTGAAGAAAATGAAGTGTGAGCAAGGCCTCATAGACCTCAAAGATGGTAACTCCAGCACACAGGCCAAGACTGGCGAGTGGTCTGGGGTCTGAAGGAGCATTCAGATCACACAGAGAGCTTCCAGGGCTTCGAATTCAGCAAGTCTTGGGATGGCAAGGATTTACAGTCCTGATGATGCTGGCAGCTTGGGCCCAGGCACTGCACTTCTGGAAAATACTGATTTAAGCAAAGGAATAGAAAATATAGCATATTTTGGAAATAACAGGTAGTTTTATTTATCAGGTAGCACCGGGCTACATTTCCTAATCTTTTTGCATTAGTCTGTGCTTAATGAATCCCCAAGTTATGAATTCTGGGTGTTGAGAAGGATTTGGAGAATGTGAACTGTTCATTTTACAAAGGAGGTAAGTGGAGGTAGGAGATGGGCTCAGATAGGTAGAGCTATCTTTTCAAATCAAACAAGCTGCGTGGTTCTCTAACTCGAGAATCCCTAAATGACACACACGAGGTCCTTTCCCTTTGGCAGCTCAGTGCTTTCTGTCTGAGATGAGCTAAGGAGCTTCTGGTAACTCTCTCACTAGAATACTCATGTTTTAGAAAACATTCACACCCATACTTCGTTATGAAAGGGAGGTTAAAAGAATTCTCAGAAAACCTCGGGGCTGTTAGACACATTTCTGCCTGCAGTTGAGATCTAGAACGCCTGTCTGGCTCCTGGGACCAAGAAGCCTGAGCTCAGCCCAGTCCCCCTTAGCCTCTGGTGTCCTTTTTCTTCCCCAAGGGCTCCCCTACACCAATTTAGCTGCCTACTCAGCTCCAAAACACCTGGGCGGGGGCTGCTGCTCCTTTGTAAAACCCAAATCAATAGAATGAAGCTAAGAGTAAACTGGGTCAAACCCAGGTTGACTCCAGAAACATATTTGCTTCTGAAAGAGGGAGTGAAACCCTGTATTTTCTTCTATGCAAGGAACACATAGAGTTAGTCTGGTGTCTCTGTTCTGCTGTTTGAGCTGCTTGCACCTTCCTTGTGACTGTATGGCATGAAAAACAGTGGGGCAGCCCGAGGGAACCTCATCTGCACAAATACAAGTGTGTATAATGATTTCCTAAGCTCTGGCTTCTTTTGTCATCACCCTTCCTCCAGTTCACAGCCCCATTCTGACACACACTGTCACTCCCTAGGATACGGATAGATTCTTTCAATGCAACAGAGCTTCTAAAGGTGATTGAATGGTTGCTCCTTTCCACCTAGGGGCTCTGCAGCATCTTAGTTACGCACAAGTGTCCACCATGCTGCCATCCTGAGAAGTCCTAGACTTCACAGCACCCATATCCTCCCGAGGGCCAGGCCCATGCCGAGCTTTCACCTGGAGTAAGGGGAGAAAGCACAGACAGAGACAGGTCAACTGCAACACCTCTCACACTTGCAAACACTCAATTCCTGAGCACAGGTTTGTTAACTTACAGGAGAGGATGCCTTGCAGCAAAAGTCTTCTTGCAAAATTAGAGAGGTAAGAGTGGCAAACTGCATGCCCACGTTGTGCCTGCCTTTGCTAACTCAACCAACATCATCTTCTCTTCTCCAGCTGAGCAAGCATCCCTTCATGAACTGCATGAGGTGTACAGTGGGAACAGAAGGTAAGGAGCACATCTCCTCGGATCCTGTCTTACTCCCTGGATCTTTGGCTTTGGCTAAGTTACCTAGCTGCCCAGCTCTCAGCAGGCATCCTCCGCTGGGTCTTGGATTGCTCACCTGTGCAACAGAGCTGCTTCGAGAAGCAAGCACTCTGAACATCAAACTCACCCAGCGCTATCTGTGACAGCAGGTGCCCAGCAATGGCAGTCACGACAGCTCAGTGAGTCAGACACATGATTTCCTTCCCAAAGATTTATGTTGTTAGCAGCTTGATTTTGATTTTTCACCAGCTCAGAGCCACTTTGGTATCACCTCCTCTTGATCTTAGCCAAACTAGAGAATCTAAAGTTGACTGCCCACTAGTGTAGGGTTAGTCTCTGAAAACTTGCAAAGTGCCCAGAATGCTTTGCCCAACTAATGGCAAGTTATTAGCAGCGTATTTTCTCCATCATTAGTAAGGCACCATCAGAAAGAGCTCAGTCCCCCATATTTTCTGGGGTCCCACAGAAAAAAAAAAACTTAAATGCCAGAAGTCGAGGTAGTAACCAACACTGGCTCACCTCAAGCGAAAGACACCTTTTTATATAAAGGAAGCTGTGATGCACACGAAAGCAGAAGAGACTGGCTGGCTGCAAAGCACCCCATCTTCTCCTCTGGGGAGGCTCTTCCCTCTCCCTGCTGTTCATCAGCCTTGATTTTGATGGGGCGATTTTTAGTCAGCTGCCTGGTTCATTTTGGCACAGACAAAAATCCTTTAAAAAATGTTACACTTCATCAAAGTGTATCATGAGACTTCACGGTCATTATCTCAATGGCCGCTCTGATGTGCTACAATTGGCAGAGCTGCAAACGGTAGGGGGTGTAGGAGAAGAAAGCCAGCGTTTCATGTGGAAAGCTGGCGAGCCTCGCCAAGCTTCTGTCAACAGCTCCACGGTCTGATCCGATGCACTGAGCGTGCTGATGATGCCCTTGTTTCTGGAGGAAGTAAACAAGAAAATGAATTCCACCGCGCAACACAGCCTCTTTGTATCTTCAAAATGGTGTGACTGGACTGGAGCCAGTCGTGCTGAAAGTGGGGCCATTTATGTCATCGGGGCCCCAGTACCGATGGAGGCTTTGATTACAACTTGGACCTGGCTATAAGATCCTTCAGGGGCAGCCACTCAGCAAATAAAGGCAATGATTGGTTGTTGGGTCAATTTAGCCATAAGGGTACAGAGCATGGCTCTTTGAAAAGCCTAATGGATTAGCTACACAACCAGTCCCACTGCAGGCCTTATTTCTCAAGAGACTCCATGACAGTTTTCCAGCTTGGCAGGGAACTTTTCCTCCAGAGCAAGCTTCAGAGCCCTTCTTATTATCAATAGTGGGGCTCAGAGGATTAGACACAGTGGGCTTTACAATTTAATGAAAACAGCTGTTGAAACAACAATTAAGGCAAACAATAGTTTGCATGGCAAACTATTAATTATGTAAAGTTATGCAGAAAGTGGAACACTCTTTTATTCAGAGCCCTCTAATGCTGACTAAGGAGATGCAGAGCGCCTTCCATTCCCTTCCATGGCTCTCAAGTGGCAGGAAGTGGGGGTACTTGTAGGAAGGGGCTCCACTGAACGTGAGCTGAACGGAAGCAGCGCCAGAATGCAACTCAGCTGCAAAGAGAGTAAAATATTTGTTAGATTTACATGACCTTGGGCACCCTGGGTCTTTTTTGATAACTCAGAGTTGTGTTTTTCTATCTGAAATTGGATTTGAGCTTTGCTGTTGGCATCTCAACTTTACTCTTATAAACACAAACACCATTTGTATAATAGGCCCTCTTTCTGGCCCAGGTTCACTCTGAGAAAGTGACTCTTGGGAAGAAGTGGAGACTCTTGGGTTTTTGGTTTTTTTTTTTTAACGAAGTCTGTTTTAATTACATAGTGATGGTCCAGCTTGAACCCCCCCCCAGCATAATTTGTCTCTCCTTCTGCCTGCTAGGGTTTTTTAAATTCCTCTCTCTCTCTCTCTCTCTCTCTCTCTCTCTCTCTCTCTCTCTCTCTCTGCAATTTCTACCCTTGACTGGCAGTGCTGGGAATAGATAAGGGCCCTTTACCTTCCCTGTGTCCCACATCTGACGTTCTCCCCCAGTGGGAATCAGCAAGCCAAGAAGTCCGATTAAGAAGGTTATTAACTGTATGCATAAACATTGCTTTCTGCATGCAGTTAGATTTCTTTCTCTTCACTTCCAAGTAACTGGTTTTAACACTCTTTCCAGCATGCCCAACACCTTTTATTTGACTATATTGTTTTAGAAGAGCCCTTGGGAATTTAGCTAATTTCATGCTGGAACTTATTAAGTGGGATTTGACACTCTTTGATAATTCCAGTAAACCATTATTCACATCTCACTCCCTTCAGGGAAGGAATGAAAGCTTTATTAGTCATAAGGTCTCTATTCTAAATATGTCACCTGAATTTAGGAGTGCATCTGTGCTGAAATGCAAGTGACTTGCTGATTGAACAGAACTTTCTCTGAAACTCCAAGCAAGCTGTCCTTGCTGGTTGACAGCTGGACAGCACCTACCTTTTCTGAATATTCTCTTTGGACTTTCATATGCATTTTGAAATAATTTAGCAAATTTAAGTTGTCAACCTCTGATCAGGTTAATAAAATGAACAACACACTCACATATCCACACATGTACCTACACACAAATTCTCACCAAGGTGCCACCAGATTCTGGCTTTGCATCACCCAGGTTACAACAACAAAGAATAATCTTCCCTTCTTCTGAGAAACAAAAAATCTTGAGAGACCTAATCTCTTAAAAAAAAAATTGAGTGTGCAAATGAAATTCATTACTGGAGTCAGAAACAATAACCCAATTAGCATATATTTGTGCAATACCTCTAAAATCATTCTAAACTCCAAATCACACTCGTCTTTGAAATCTAACGCCAACTCAGTGCCCATCCCAGCACACTGCAGCTCACACTTTGCACTAGAGATTATAAAACAGCATCCAGATTGCAAAAGCAATTATTCCAGTTATCCAGATGTGATTTTTCAATCATTCTAGGAATTTTTTTTTTAGCGGTTCTCATTCCGTGGCACCGCTCGCAGCTCTCACGCTGGCGCAGTGCTTACATCTCTTCATTATTAATTCAGCTCATGGAGCTTAATTGGACAAGGCTAGAGCGAATTTGACAAACATCACAGCAGCAGAAAAAGCAATCACTCTTTCAAGATGAAAATTTGTTTGATGTCTTACTGTGTAACTCATTTACTCTCCTCGGGAGTCATGTGACCTGAATGTTAATCAGCCATTGATTGGTTTCTCTCCTTGGACAGTCACATGACCTGAATATTAATGGGCTGGCACTGTCACTGTACTTTTAGAACACCTCGTGATTGGTTGCCAGGTTAAGATACAGAGATAAGTAGGTGCTTGATGAGTACTTGACAGAACTTCACAGAAAATTAAGGCCCTAAAATAGCATGCAAAAGTCTTGTCAAATCAAGCATGATTATCATTGAATGCTTAAAGAATTCATCATCGGCATGAAATTGATATACTTCAGTACCAGCAGGCCCTGAAGTCAGCAGGGACTCATCAGATTTTTATTTATATGTGTTCACCAAATCACATTAATTCTGAGAGCTAAAACATGCTAAGGATGAAGGTTATTTTCTGTTCAATCTAATTTATCTATGACAATAATCATCACTAATAATGTGTCAAATTGGATTGCAGTCATTTTATGCATGCATGCTGATTTGGAAAATAGTGTTAAACCGTCCTGCAGTAATTAACAACCCGTAAAGGTATGCTGGCCCAATGTAATCAGCATATCTAGATGGAAAATTAAGTTTTATAGAATGGATTTATAGATACATATCCTTATTTAATTCAGAATATAAATTATTCCTGGTAAAAGCCGACATCATTTTTATAACACTATTAAAGCCAATAACCATTGAGGGACTCGCATTCTTAATTCACCCTATCGTTCATTTTTTCTCTCATTTTCCACAGTTAACTTTCTAATGGATGTCACTTCTTTATTGGCAAGTGCTCATGTTCGCCGGGTCTGGTTGGCTGAGAGATGAATACATATGCCACAGCCTAGTGTTAATCATAGCGGAAGGCAGCCACGTCTCCCTCTCAATGCACAATGCTTTGTAATTACTGGTGGGGTTGGAAGGTGGGCGGCAGGGAAAGTACACAAAGGGGGGGGTGCTACACTTTGGCCTTTTGGGGTTTTGCCATCATGTCTCCTCACAAAGGGACAATAGGAAATTTTGCAGATTGACTCATAATGGATTAATGTTTCTTGGAGCATTGTTTAAGCCTAACTTGCAAAAAAAAAAAAAGCCTAACTTGCATTTGTTGAAATACACTTTATGGAACAGAAGTTTTTTCTTCTTCTTCTTCTTTTTCTGTTTTAAATAACCCCCTGGTTTATAATAGCATTACTGGAGTAATCGAATAGTGTTGTAATGAAATCTTAAAGAAATGTTTATACTCTTTGGTGCACCAGCTACACTGCATGAGAGGAGACTCTCCTCCCCAAGAAGGGAGAACATATGCACATAAACAGCGGTTCCTTTCCCACAGCTCCTCACCCCTTCTTAATCCCTGGCTCCCAGCCCGGCCAGGATTCTCTCCCCCTCTCTCTGGAGGTCTCTTTATTGATTAAATGAATCTGCTCCAAAAGCTAGCTCCCAGGCTCTTTGATCTAATCCGATCTGATTTTATCCTATCGCTTCAGCAGGACATCGGGGAATTAACAATAAGCAGCTTTGCCACAAGTGTTTAATAACTCAACACAATCTCCTTATGGCTGGGAGCTGCTCAAGTTCCCATCCAGTCGGAGCACACAGTGGAACAGATTGGCTGGCCCCCCTGAACCCAAGGAATTTCCATACACTGTGAAACTAATCACTTCAAGTTTCTGGATAAAGCACACAAAGCAGATTTCAGCATCTTAACTAGAAAAAAAAAAAAAAAAAAACAGCAGAGGGGGAGGGGGCAGAGAAAGTACTCACCTTCCTGCTCAAAGGGGGTGGCCCAGGCCTTCAGGGTTAAATATTGCCACTGCCCATGGGGGCCTGAACAGGGCAGGCGCACAGCAGTGTCTGTCCCCACACACAGCACTTCTGTCTTCACCTTACATTTCATTCTAGTGAAATAAGCTGGGGAGGCTTAAACCTAGCAATACTCCAAGCTCAGGGCAACCTTCACCAGCCCACCACAGAGGAGGGGCAGTGTTTCCTGGATTCTGGGCCCTGGACAGTCTGCACCACACAGGGCACTCATTAAATGAAGACCCTATGTTCTGTCCCACCTGCTGAGACAGCGAGATGTGAGTGTGTCCTGAATTCAAAACATCACACATGCATGGAGGGCTTGCAAGGGAATGGCCTGTTCCAAGGAGCCAGGCCTGAAATGCCAAGGTTTTTTGTTTTTGTTTTTTAACCCCGGGATAACTCCCTTTATAGCACTCTGTGTAAATGGCAAAGGCAGAACTTGCTTAATACCTTTCTCCCTGGGCAAGCCACTCCTCCAAGGCAGAGCCATCCAGGGTTGGGCACCAGCTCACCCTTCTGCCAGCCCAGCTGGGAGGTAGAGCTGCCCGCTGCCTGCCGGGAGGGGAACAGGCTTGAGAGCTGCAGGATTATTGGTGCCATGGGGAAAATACCACTCCAGTACTAATCTACAGTGAAACATCTTTTAGCTACTCTGTTTAATACCTAATGTACACCAAAATTACCTATAAAACATGTTTCATAACAAAGAAACAGCCTTCTCTCCACCTCGGTGGTTGCACTCTGCCACCCTGACAGCCAATTTCTCCTACACTGCAGAGCAAGCAAGGGCTAGAACCTCAGGGCAGAAGCGATCTGCCCTCAGTGAGTGCTAGGCCAGACTGTGCCTGCCTGCGACAGTGGGACCTTTGTCCCTATCCTGAGGGTCCAGGGTACTTCACAGATACAGCTTGTGCTTTATTACTGTTTTCCTAAGTAAAAATATTTTTTTCCTATCTTCCACACACACTCATTAATTAGTATTTATCCAGATTTTCTCCCTACTGTCTATGAACCCAACATTTTGAGACCCCTGCCCCCTGCCCCCCCTACAACAAAAAAGAAAATCTGCTGTGTGTCTGTGACCCTCTCGGTGTGGACTGGAATGCTGGCACCAACAGTGCCATTATTTCCTCTTTGGAAATGCCTTTCGCCTTACTTTTTTTTTCTGCTCCCCCAGATAAACTATGTCATAACAGAAAAATCTCTATGAAGTTCTCCAAAGAATTCTGTGCTGTTTCCAGACCCTGGGACTATAATTATGCCTGTGTAATTAAAGCAGAGAAAGTGTCCCCACCAACTGTGAGCACCCCTGTTTGCATCACAAAGGAACAACAGGCTGTACTCCAGAAGGTCCCAGCCAAAGTCACCCAGAGGGCTGCCTGGACTGGCTCTGCTCCCTCAGTGTTGTGCCTGGGCTGGGAACAGTGAGGGCCAGGGTAAGGGACAGCAGGAGGGACAAGCAGGAGTAGAGCCTGAGCCAAGGCCTCTCCCTTGTGGCTCGGGGGCAGCACTGGCAGAGGACGGGGCACAGCTGGCCAGGGTGCTTCTGCCATGGCTCGGGTGTGGTGGCACAATGGCCGACAAGGTCCCCAGGCCCGGGCTCAGGTGTGAAAGTTCCTAGTGTTAGGCCAGGGTGCGAACGCTCTTGACCTCCAGCGGCACAGGGAGACCCTTCGGCCTTCAGCACAAGGGCTCACCAGCTTGTCTTTCTTTGCTGCTTCTTTTGTGGGCTGTAGGAAGGAAATTAAAGAAACACAGGTGGCCAGAGACAGCAAAGAAGGGACCCGGAGAGAAAGGAAAAACAGAACGCCAAAGCCACAGGTTGAAAAAAATCCCTATAAAATAAAAACATACTATGTTTTTGTATATTTTTAAGACGTAGCCAAACTAAACCATTAAATGAGGATTTTGTTTCACAAAGTCTGCAAACTATTCAACCACTAACCCACTATACCAAGAATGAGGTGCCAACCAAAATATGTCAAGATTAGTAGTACTCAATAAAATCTCAAACCAAATGACATGCAAGCCCTACTCCATGATTCAAGCGCTTCCTTATGTCAAGGAGCATACATACTAACTTGTTTAAACACAGCTCTGCACTGTCACTGTTTGTCAAATGCCGAGGAAAGAGAATCTTGTGCTGACCAAACCCATCCAGATGAAAACGCCACACTTCCCTGCTCCTGGCAAGCGCACATCCACCTTCCAAGTAACACTCACAGGGGCAGAGAGTAGGGGAGAGGAGGGAGGGCCCACCACCGCCTCAGCAAGGACGGGGCGCAACACAGGCAGCATTTGCACAGGCCTGGCCCAAGCTCCCCACATGACAGGGCAGCGCCAGGGCGAGGATCCAAGAAGTGCTGACTTTTTTTCCCTAAGACAGCAAATTACTAAAATTACAGAAAGCAAATGCTTCATCTCCTTCTAGTAGGATGAATGCCTTTGTAACCCATTACGTGATGCGTAAACAATGACAAGGGCTCTTAGTCTATGCTTCCTTACCAATCCTCAGAATTGTGCTGGTCCTTTACACACAATTATCCGCATTCTGTAAAAGGGAAGCCTGAATCTCCAGGAGATAAAATGACCTGGCTAAGTGGCAATGTCAGCAAGCCCTAAAACCTGAGCAGGGGCTGGGTGCTGTGGCCCAGGCTGTGATCCCAGTTACCTGGGGGACTGAGGTAGATGGTCGCAAGTTTCAGGTCATCTTGGGTTACATTAGTGATACCCTGCCTAAAAATACAAAGGCAAAACACAGAGCCCCAAAGAAGACCAACACAGGAAAAAATAAGCAAAGCAGCACCCTCATGTCTTTGGAATCCCAACCGCAGGGGAACTACACAAAACAATGCTGTTCCTTGTAGGATGTAGGATGTCTCTTTTGCACCAAAATGCTTGTATTTCTCAAAGAATCTAAAAATGGAGAGGGCTAATTATCTCATTCTCTGACTGTCAACAGCAATGCACTGCCATGTTCTTCTCCCTGGCAGAAGAGGAGGAGGAAGGCAGTTCTCTCTTGTACAAAACTCAGTAGTAAGATCTGTGAAGAAGGAGCCTTGGTGGAAGGAGAGTGGAGCTCCCCAGCTGTTACCTGGTGCTCCCCACAGGAGCTGCAGAGGCTGCCTGGCTGGCCCCCACAAATGGGCAGCAGGAGGCTGCCTCCTCTTGTCTCCTGTGCCCATGAACCCTCTCTTGTCATGCACCCTCATGCTGCTGGGGAACTGTGGCCTCCCTTTTAATGCCACATGAGCCTGGGGATATGATGTCAGTCTGTGGCTTCTCATAGATGGCTCTCTCATGCCATAGGCCCATCAGGCCAGCAGCCTAAATGTGTAGTGCCCCACCTACCCAGCCCAGCCCATCTGAGCAGTTTGGGCCTTTCAAGATCTGGGAGCTGCCTAACATTCTGGCTTCATCTCAGGATCCTCCTCATTCACCTTCACCTGACAACTGCCACCCCTGAGAGATACTACACCACAGCTCCATCTTCCTCAGTCCCCACTTCACATGCTAAGTGCCTCCCAGTGTCATTGGCTTCAGAGACAGGCCTTTCAGAGGTAATGGAAGTGCACTGAGCTCACAGAGATGGGCCCTCATCCCCTCTAACTGCTGTTTTTTTTCTAAGAAGAGATTAGGTCCCTAGGATGTGTGCACTCAGAGGAAGACCCCATGAGGACCGTGGAAGGGAATGTGACCATCCAAAACTGTAGGGAGACCAAACCTACTGGAGCTTTCATCTTTGACTTCAGCTCCTGAACTGTGAGGAAATAAATTTCCAGTCCAAGTCACTCCCTCTGTGGTTTTATCCCAGCAGCCCAAGCAAACTAACAGAACTTCTTGTCGTGCTTGTCTTACACCTACTGAGCCCTCCACTGGGTACACTGGACCCTTGGCTGCCAGCCTTGCAGCCCCTTCTTCAGCTCCCATGCAGGTCTCCTCCTGCAGAGGGAGACCTCACCTATAACGACAGGCATCAAACAGTTCATCTGTGATTCTCAGGAGGTCCTGACATCAGTCTCTCTCTAGAGAAAGTAAGTCCCATCCAACAGGGACCCCCATGTCATCCCTGAGGCCTAGCACACTGACCACATCAAAGAGCACAGTCAATGTTTGGCGGGAGGAATGGAAGAATGCTAGGAACAGTGACTAGCAATGACTGCATGCACTAAGTCTGTTATGTGCCAGACTCCAGGCCAAGTATTACAATAGTGTGCTCACCATCTTTGTCCTTTCAGTGACCCAGGGAGCACCAAATGCTGTTGCCCTCATTAAACTGCCAAGGACCAAACCAGAGCAAGATGAGTAAACCTGCCTGAGGCTGCCAGGCCAGGGACCTAAGCCATGCCTCTGCCTTCTGAGTCTGCATTCTTAAGCAAGTGTCTTTTGAAAAGAAAGAAGACAGGCAGGGAACAAAAGAAGGGAAGAAAAAGTAAAAGAAAGAAATCATCAATTGTGTAAACCTGGGCAAGGATTTCAATTCTTTGAAAGTCAGTTACCTCACCAGTTTATCGTATCTGTGAAGTCTCAAGCAGAGATGATAAACAACAAAGAATGGTGACAGCAAGGCTCTGCTACAGGGGCCTCAGCAAGCTGTGACCCAAAGGCAAGACCAGAGGCATGTTGCATGGTGAGTAATCCTGGAGCAGCAGGCTGGAGAAGAGCAAAGAATGAGATGGACAAGATTTGCCTTGGAGTGCAGCACCTCCCTGCCTCCCACCAGAGCCTGGAAGCAATGTACCGTTTTGCCTTGCCCTCAGCACAGTGCTGACCAGCCTGCCTGAGCAGGGCTCTGGAGGAACCCCTCAGGGCAGTTGTTGCAGCCCTGTGCATCCCACATAGCCACTGCAAAGTCAAGCTGCAGATTACTCCTTCTGTTTAACAAACCTTAGATTTAGCACAGGGTCCCCTTTCTGGAATTTTCAATATGGAAATTCTTATTGTTTTTCTACTTTGGGTTTCATCTCAAACACTGTGTGCACTGGAACACCATCCTAGCACTTTTTCCCTTTGACTCTGAAATCCACAGAACAGGAAAGGATGACTTAATGTTCCAGGTGGAACCCTGCCAGACTGTCGCACCTTCTTCCTCTTTCAAGCCTCTGGGATGACCTGCTCACCTAGGCCGGGAGCAGAAGGGTTGAGCCTGTGGAGAAAATCAGTGGTAAATAGAAGGCTCTGTTTAACATAATCCTCTCCAGAAAACTATCTCAGGCAGTCACTGTAATCAACCCTGTAGTGTCAGGCACAGTTCTTGATTATCTCCCCATGGCATTGTGTCTCACCACACAGCTGATAATAAACTGATGGATTATCAAACAAGATTACAGCTTTAGCAAATAAAATCATGTTTTGCATTAAGAGAGAAAATGCTTACCATCCCTATCTGCCTGGATAAATATTTACATACCACAAGCTTTCTAGGGTCCCTATTCTTTTGAGTTTGATTAAAAAAAATAGAGGTTAAGTTAACAAAAAAGGGAACTGCCTGTGCCTTTGACACTCAGTGAAATGCCCACCTGGGAGAACACAGGCACTGCTGAAATGGACCTCAACCAAGGCAAGGCCTTGGGCCAGGGAGACAAGTGGGTCCATGGGACAAGAGGCAAAGTGGCTGGGCCAGAGAAGCCCAGATGCCTCCTTCACAGGGGATATGCACAAACAGGAGCAAAGCTCCGAAGTACATGGAGTGAGTGAGAGCTTGCAAGAAGGGGAGTCACAGGCTGTGCCAAGTCTCCTACTTGTCTGCTGCTTTCTATTTTCTGGAGCTCTCGGGCACAGAGTGTATGGGGGAGGAACCTTCTTCTCCATCACTTACACCCACCCGGCCGCAGTGTCTCACACTTTACAGCTGACAGCAAGTGAGGCCCAGAGGTTGTAAGAATTGCACAAGGTCCAGGCAAGCAGGCCTCAGCGTCTCATGTAGCCCCTTCCTGTGTGACCTCTGCTCTTACTCAGACAGCACTGCTGGGGGGAAGAAGGGGAAGAATTTTATTTTTCCTCTCTCTCTCTCTCTCTCTCTTTCTCTCTCCCCCCCTTCTGCCTCTGTTATCTCTGTCTCCATGTGTGTGTATTTGTGTGTGTGTGTGTGTGTGTGTGTGTGTGTGTGTGTGTATGACTGGGATTGAATGAGAGGTCTTTGCACTCACCTACATCCCTAACCTCTTTAAAATTTCTTACTTTTACAGTCTCACTAAATCGATTTAACTTCCCAGGCTGGGCTTAAACTTGCTAACCTTCTACCTCAGTCTTCTCAAGAGATGGGGGTACAGGTGTGCATCAACACACCCCACCTAGTGTACTCACGCTCATGCACCCACCCACCCACACACACCCATACACACAGAGCATTTTTTAAGTTTCATTTAGTATTTAAATTGGCAGACTGAAATTCAATTACTATTTGGCTTAAGATTTATGGGCAGAAAATTCTATAATGCAAAATAGGAAATGCTGCATATTTAAGAGAAAGAAACAGGTTTGGAGACTATATACTGGTCAGTCCCAGTTTGTCATAATCCCTGGGAAGAACACAAAGCACTCATGACAGTCCATGTGGCCAGCTGGGGAACCAGTTACTTCAGATGATGTGGCTCCCTTCTATCAAGGGCAGACTTGGAAACAAGGTAGGGAACACAGCAGTGGGTTTCCCTGCCTGGGAAATTCAGAGATGCCATTGGTCCCAGTGAATTTTTCACCTGTCACACACATACAGAGTAGCACTAGCCTGACTGTCACACAATGGACCCTTTGTTTGGAGAGCAGGGCCCACTGCAGCCCCACAGTCATGGCACGCGGCCCCTTCCTCCTGTCATGGTGCCATGGTCTCCCAGGCAAGCCCAGCAGAGCATGGGCTGGCCAAGACAGTTCCCACTCTGTTGTTTCCTGTGCCAGAAGAAGGGTAACGTGTTTGATGCAAACTGGTACAGAATATTGAATAAAAAATAATTAGCATGATAAAAATGTAATACTTTTACAGTGGTATATCATCTGCAAAATACAGCAAATACAATAAACCAATGCAACCATATTTCCTCTATAATAATTAAAAGTATGGAAGGTGATAGGTGCTTACAAGGAATGCAAGTAATAAAACAACCAGTGCATGTCAAAATATTACAAGTTGGTATAAACATTAGTGATGAAAGTATCTTTTTCGCCTTCCTACAACCTTTTCCCCTCATCTCCAAAAGGAGTATTTCTTCACAGTTTTGTGTGTGATATTTGGTTCCATTTTGTTTAACATTTTATGTAGATGAAACCATACTCTGAACAGGTCTTGCTTCTTCATTTCTTTCTCTAATATTGTCAAAGAACCTCTCAGGTTAGGAGTAGTTCTTCTCAGGTATTGTCACCTAGCCTTTAAAACTATTGATGCCTCTTAAGTAATTAACATTACAGATTCTCTTAATGATGGAACTTTAGGTCATTCCCAACTTAGAACTATTGTAGTCAACAATGTCACAAGCATTCAGGCAGGTATTGGTATACATGGTGAGCCTTAAATTGAAAGAAATGAGCAGTCCTAATTTTCACAGGTACTGCCACCATGACTATTTACATTTCATAGATAAAAACTTGTTTTCTTACTCTCTCACCAACACTGGTTATTATCACAGCGTAAACTTTCTGTTCATTTATTTATCAGCAGTAGTGGGAATTCTACTGCCAGCTCAGCACAAGCTCTACCACTGAGCTACAACCCCGCTCCAATTTTTACTATTTTAATGAGCAAGACTTTGTATTATTCCTTTTCCTCTGAATTACCCATTTTCTGTAGTTCTGGGGGTTATTTTAAATTTATTAATGAAGGCTGAGAACATTAGTCATAATCATTTTAATTATATATGCTATAAATGATGTAAATCTTCTGTAAGACTTTGTTCATTTACCCTATTGAAATTTTCAGCTTTATATCATAAAAATCTCTTAATTCTTTATAACCTTTTAAAAATGGTCCCAAGTTTGTACTTCATCATACAAAGGCCCTTTCCACTTTGATTTACTTTTTCCTGCATCCTCCTCCTCCTCCCTCTTCTTTGTAAGAAAGTGTATCACTATGTAGCTCAGGCTGGCCTTGAACTCCCCTCAAGCTTGCAGCAGTCCTCCTGCCCCAGTCTCTCAAGTGCTGGGATTACAGACATGCATACCACACCTACATTTTCTTCTAATACTTTTATTTATCTACATCTAACACCTCAGTGCACTTTTATTCATATTTGTGCATCTGAAAGATGGAGTTTCATGATTCAGGGTTTTTGCAAGAAGAACAATATAATACAGGACACATTTTATAAGATTATTTTCTAATGAATCACCCAAAGAATCATATACAAACACTTCAGGAAATCTTTCCACAGAGTAAAGACCAAAGAATCCAGCTGAGGTCCTGGATCCTAATGTCCTGCATGAATTCAGCTGAAAACTTACAGCCCATAGCAATGCCTCCCACAAGTCCAGCTGGAGGCCTACAGCCCATGACAATGTCTCATGCAGGCCTGTGAAGCAGGTCTGCATTGGGAAGGCCCAAAGGTCAGTGGTGGAACCTAGAATGTCTGTGCCAGCGGGATGAAGGCTCTGTGCCAGCAGCCTGAGGGTTCTGCACTGGAGCCAGGAAGCAACCCTCAAGGTACGAACCAGAGCTTGCCTCAGAAGTAGCACAGCCGTCCTCAGCAACAGTGAGGTGCTGAGCTCCTACAATGAGGAGGAAACCTGAGTTTCCATTATTAAAGCCAACTCAACAAGCTTCTCCACAGGCTGAGCAGTGCACCCTCTTCTCCTCCAGAGGCAGAAAGTGATGCCCAAAGTGAAGAATAAAATTAACCACAGCCATTCTCACGATTAAGTCCCAAGCTCCTCCTCCAATGAGAACAACCAAGTTCATGAGGACAAGGTCCTCCAGCAGAACAGCCCAAAGGAACCAGCAGCTTGCAGGAGCTCCAAGAGTTCCAACCGTTTCTCCAAACGGTTTCCTTGACAGAGTCTCCCAATTCTTGTCCAGTTCTGCCTCTTATGCTACTGGCAACAATCCTCAGGTGCGCCAGCCACACCCAGCACTATGCTAGTTAATTTCAGCTGGGTGTCACAAGTGGATCACCAGTTAGAAATCCACTACATGAGGTCATTTTGGTTTTCCCAAATAAATGATACAGGTAATGTTCCTGGATCCATTTATTACATGATCCACATTTTACTATCCAATCTAAGAATTTTTCAGCATAATAAATTCCAGCTTGCTCGAATGTCTAATGCAGTCCTCTAAGCTGTTCTTCCTCAGGCAATTCAACACCATCTCGATGGCTAAAGCGGCACGGCAGGTTTTCATTTTTGGCAGATCTTTTTGTTCATCATTGTTTCTCAAATTCTTCAAAACTACGAGGCCCGCCCATTAGCTCTGTTGCCTGCTTAAACAAAGCAGTTAGCTGCAGGATGCTGTGGCTCCATCCCCAGATCCTCAAGCCTTAGCAGACCTGCCCTGAAGGTATCCTGAGCCAGCCAAAGAAAAATCCATCAAATTCTTCAAAACTATATGGCACATGTTTTCTTAAGGCTTTTAAATATTTAAAAAGATAAATATTAATTTGATCTATGAGGCATAAATAACATCAATAAAATGAATACAAATGCAATTCCCATCCTACATTAATTCTCAAGATAAATTTTTAAAGCAATATATCTAATTACACAAAGAATACAGTTGGATTTAAACTGGAGGAGCACGAAACTGATAGATGAACTGAAAAGAACTGATATTTTTCATGTATTAAGTGTCCCCAAACTCAGTCTTGGTATTTCTCTTAATTTTTAGATCATTTGCATGACTATTAGTTAAATCTTAGCATTTTTTTTCATATACTTGTGTCTTTGATTATAGTTTTTGTGCCTTTTGAGCATATACTTTTGCAATGTTATGTGATTGCTTCTTTTAGAAATTTAGGGGCTGGCACCACATGCCATGCCAGCCCCTCCCCCCAGGGCGGGCTGAGCTCACCCCCCACCCCTGCAAACAAAGAGTCCGTGATGTGTAGCGAGACACTGTAATAAATAAAGGAATTTAAAAAAAAAAAGAAAAAAAAGAAATTTAGGTAAGCTATTGGCTTTTATAAATCGATATAATTCTCACTTGCAGAGTTGTGTTTTCTAATTGATGTTTTGGGATTGTGTAGACAGATACTATATATAATGCAGTCAAATATTCTGTCTTTCCTTCACAATACTATATTTGTTTCTTACTCTTTCTACAAGCTCCAAGTAGCTGGGCAGAGAGGCACAGGACAGTAATCCCAGTTGCTCAGCAGACTAAGAAGGCAGGAAGATGGCAAGTTTGAGGCCATCCAGGAAAGACACTGTCTTAAAAGAAAAAGCAAAACAGAGCTGGAGATGTGGCTCAGTGGGAGAATAATTGTGCAGCACAGTGATGTTGAACCTCCAAGAGAAAAAGCTTAAACTTCAACCCAAAACCTACTCATGAATCCTGACATGTCAGCACTGCAATTAAACCTACACAGGGGTTTTAGTTTAGAAAAAAACAACTCAAGGGACAGGGGAGATAGCTCAGTAGAATAAGCGCTTGCCTGGCAAGCACAAGGGCCTGAGTTCAATCCCTGGTTCCACCAAAATAAATAAATAACAAGTCATACATTAACATCTTCTTAGAAGAGAAACAACAGGCACACTGAGGGTTTGCCACCACTGACCCATGTGTGTGGCCCTGGGTTCAACCGCAGCACAGGAAAAATGGAAGTAGAAAAATCCTCAGCCTATGGTCATTGCAATTTTGAGAATTAGAGACAAGCAAAGTTTTCCATTTTGTTCTTGCTATTGATGGTAACTTTGTTTTACAATACAGTTGTGTATTTGCTGGAGATGTTTCTTAAATATACTGTATCAAGTTAATGAATTTTTTTTCTCTAGTTTAGAAGTTATTTTATTTTTATTTTAAATCACAAGTGGGTACCGACATCTCAAATAGCTGTGATGAACAAATTGTTTTTCTTTTAACTTTTTTTTTTTTTATGGAACCAGGGGTTGGACTCAGGCCCTTGCACTTGCCAGGCATCTCCCTGGCCCTCCTTTAACTTTTTAACACAGTAAAATGCAGAGTTAAATTGTTTAATATAGGAATGAACAATCACTAATGCCTTGTCCACCTGGCACTACTTGTTGGCAATGAGTTGAATGCGATCGTATTTTATGTTTATAAGATAGACTTGTCTATGTCAGTGATTTTACGATATGTGCATCACAGTCCGTTTTGGTAAATACTATTTAATTTGTGATTATTTCCATTGATTTATTAAAGATTTAAAGCCTATAAAATCACTGAGGCCTTCATTGTATGTTTAGGGGTAGATCTTAAAAAGAACTTTATCTTAAATTAGGAAGTAACCTATCTAACTTCAACAAATTGTCAATTTATTCTTTGATTATTATTCTTTTATTTTTCAATCACATTTTGAAGTAATACTGTTAATTTATATTTTCCTAGGAAAAAGTCTCTTCAAATAGATTCAGAATTGGGGCCAGGGAAATGGCTCAGTGGAATAAGTGCTTCCCTGGCAAGCACAAGGGCTTGAGTTCAATCCCCGGTTCCACCTAATAGATTCAGAATTGTTGGCCAGCCAGATAGCTTAGCAGATTAAAGCACCTGCTTAGGTGGACACAGGGGCCTGGCATTCAATTCCCAGCCTGCTGCGCTGGGGTGCAATTGAGACTGCGTGTGGTGCCATGTGCTTGTAATCCCAGTGCTTGGGAAGCTGAAAAATAGGAAGGATCACTACAAGTCTAATTTGTACAGTGAGACCCTGCACTAAATAAATTTTTAAAAAATAATTGTTAAAAAATAAAAAAAGATATGAATTATTATTTTAAGGCCTGAGGCCAGGGCTACAGGTCAGCAGTCAGCAGTAGAATACTTGCCTAACATGTACAGAGGTCTGGGTCCAATCCCCAGTATCCCCCACACATGTTAAAAGTGTTTCATGAACCTGTATCTTTATAATTCTTTTCAGTTTTCTCTGCAGCTGCAATTATGTTCTATTTCTAAAGTGGATTTCTATATAGTAGTGAACGAACAACTAATGATCAATTTGTTACACCCAGCTGAGCTGAGAGTGGAGCAGGGTGTGGGGGGCCCACCTGAGGATTATTGCCAGCAGCATAAGAGGCAGAATGGGAGAAGAAAGCCATTAGGGAAGTTTTAGAAGGTATTGGAAGTTGCTGATCCTCTTGGGCGATTCTGCTAGGTTACCTTGTCATGTTGATTTTCCTGATGAATTTAGCTGTTCTTGTTGGAGGAGGAGCTTGGGACCCTGTTGTTGCTGAGAATGGCTGTAGTTAATTTTGGGGGTGCTCTGGACCTCACTTTGAGCAGCACTCCCTGCCTCTGGAGGAGAGGACGGTGCACGGCTCACTTCAGGGAGAAGCTTGTTGCACTGGCTTTCCTGGTAGGAACTTGGCTTTCCTCCTCATTGTAGGAGCTCAGCACCTCACTGTTGCTGAGGACGGCTGTGCTACTTCTGAGGCAAGCTCTGGTTCGTACCTTGAGGGTTGCTTCCTGGCTTCAGTGCAGAACCCTCAGGCTGCTGGCACAGAGCCTTCATCCCGCTGGCACAGACATTCTAGGTTCCACCACTGACCTTTGGGCCTTCCCAATGCAGACCTGCTTCACAGGCCTGCATGAGACATTGTCATGGGCTGTAGGCCTCCAGCTGGACTTGTGGGAGGCATTGCTATGGGCTGTAGGTTTTCAGCTGAACTCATGCAGGACATTAAGATCCAGGACCTCAGCTGGATTCTTTGCTCTTCAGTGCATGGACAGATTTTCTGCATATGATTTTTTGGGTGAGTACTATAAATAATCTTATAAAACTATACATCATGTATTATATTGTGACCCTTGAAAAACCCAAAACTATGACATATATTTTCTTTTCCAGCCAGACTTACTCCTATTGCTTTTTGCCTATTTATCCCATTTCAACAAACTATCTTTGGATTTTATAAACGATGTTCAATTTTTTCTGTCTAGGTCTTTAATTCAGTTTATTATCTCTACTATAACCTTTTGAGGAATGTCATATCCTGCCTTTTTTAATTTAAAAAAAAGAACTTTTTTTCATTTCTAAAAGACTGAAAGCAGGGCCTCAGCCCTAGGCTGCATTCCCAGAACATTGTTATTTTGACCAGGTCCCACTAAGCTCCTGGCTTGGTGTTGAGATTCTCCTGCTTCAGCCTCCCAGAAATACCCAGCTTTCTTTTCTTGATTACTAGGGTCTTTTAATCCCTTCTTATTTTTAAAGAAGTGAATGGAAACTATACAATTTTCTCCAAATGCTGCTGCAGCCATCCGTGGGGAGCACTGCACTGGCTCAGAGGAGGCTGCCATAGCTGGCCTGTGTTACAGGGTCTCTCTCAGCAGCTCACCTTTGGGCCTGAGTTTGGGGCCTCTCTGTTCCACCTTCCTGTACCTCTATTGCTGCTGCCTTCACCCCAGTATCCCCTGGCCCTCACTGGAGAACCCCTCTACCTTTCAGCTGCAAAGATCAGTTCCCTGTCTCAGCCAAGGGTGACTAAGAGGAAAAGTGCCAGCTGTAGGGCCTTCCCTTTTCAACCTGTAAGAGGTGAGAATTTTTGGCCTTTGTTTCTTCTTTACATGGAGAGCTCTTCATGGGGATTTCCCCTCATCCCTCCCAAATGGATGAATTACAGCAGGAAGATTCTCATTGTATTATTATTGTATTAAATTCTCCCACCATGACAATAGATTTGTTCATTTCTTAGTCAGACAAGGTCTTGCTATGTACTTCAGTCTGGTCTTGAGATCACTGTTAGCCCAGATTGGCCTTGAACTAATGGTGACTCACCTGCCTCAGCCTCCCAAATGCTAGATTGCACCACCACATCTGGCTTTTGTCTTCTTTTTTGTGGCTTGTTGTGGTTTATCTACCTGCTTTGTATTTCATAACTTTGTCTTGCACATAATTTCAGGACTATTGCATATTCTGGTCAAATTTTTGATACATTTTGCTTTGGGTATCTCATTTTATTTATTTATTTTCACCATGAATTGCCTTTATTTCATATGCATCTGCATTTCAGCATTTAGTGGTCCTGAAAGGGATGTTGGAAGATGCAGCAGGGGCCAGGAGGCCAGGCGGCCAGGAAGCCGGGCGGCCAGGAGGCCGGGAGGCCAGGAGGCCAGGCTGCCAGCCCTGGGATATGCTGCACATCTAGCCGCTGCTTTGTCCCTGCTGAGCATTAGTAGCAGCATCAAAGCCAAAGCCCACATGGCCAGGTTCTTCTGTTCAAGTTCTCAGGCTGTGCACCGGACCCAAATGGAGGCAAGGGTGCCTGAAGAAGGCCCGAAAGCCTGGGTAAGCCTTCTCAGCTCCAAAGTCCGGTGGATGGGAAAGTGGGAACAATCCCACTTGTGCTTATGGTGTCTTCATGTGGCCTCGTGTAGTGTGCCCACCAGGAACCCAGGGTGCTGGAAGGTCTGAGACCCTAGTGGCTGCTCTGCTCACTTCATCAGACCTGGGCTGAGACATCAGCTGATGGTGGCAGCAGCTGGCAGCCCAGGGCCCAGTACTTACTTCTCAAGCTGGTGAAAAATGAATGAATATGGTTCCAAAGCTATAGGAAGGAGGTCAGAAACTCTTTCCAACCTTACCTGATGGCTTCTGGCCAGAGGAAGAAAGGAGCATGGAGAGTGCTAGAGGTGACAGTGTGAAAAAGGGGAGGAGGAAGAGGAAAAGCAGCACCCCTTGATCAAGGTGGAGGAGAGTGGGGAAAGCTCTGAAATCCTCACTGAAGGCCAATTTCAGAGGGGGTCAGAGGCTTACAGTCTATGCTTTGGCCAACAGTGGGGGTGGAGGAGAGTGGGAAAGGCCAGATGCTTGGAAGGGGGCATCACTTAAGACTTAAAAAAAGAAGCCAGGGTACCGGCAAAGCACTTTTCACCCAACAGTAGTCCCACAGGAGGCATTCACTCAGCCAGCCACCCAGGCAGGGCTCCAGGTGGCAGAGGGGAAGGGAGGGGAAGGCAGCACCCTGCGCTGTGAAATCAGTAGCAAGGCGGTTGTGCGATGTGTCTTTTCACAGTTAAGCTAGATGTGCCGCATCAATCCAGATGGGGATCAATTTAAATATACTTTATTGATCCCAGAAATTCAACTGTGTGGACAGTGTTTACACCTGGCAGGATAATTTGTTATAGCCAACTTATAGATTCAAATGGACAAAAAATTAGTATCATTTATGGTACCTTAAGATAAACTGCCTTGAATGGGAGCTTTCTTTCCAGTACTTTGAGGTCTATAAGCCGTAACTAGAAAATTTACTACTGTGGAAAATGAAGACTGCTCAAATCAAAGTGGGGTGGAGACTGGTGAGAAGGGCCTGAGGGGTTTTTGATTAATTGCTGTAACACTGTCCTTCAGGTGCCGAGGAAGTTTCATATTTTCTTTAGACATCATTAAGCACCAAAGCTCTTGCAGAACAACTTTGATGCTATACGACTTCTGCCATTTTGCCAGCACTGATACGGCTGTTGGGTCTGCCACTATGTTAGAACTATTAACTCCATTCATATTTAATTTTGTTACAAATCTTACAAAGGGGGGTGCTTCTGGGTACTTAGGTCCACATTCTATTTTAAGGCTGTACATTTGGTTTTCATAAATTATTTTTGGAGGCCCAATGACCAGCCCTGTCTACCTTGTGTCATGTCTTCATCATCTTCTAAAACCAGCTAACTGAAAAACTGCCTTCTCTTACTCTTTTCTGACCTTGAGTTCTTCCAACAGTTGGAAACTGTAAGGGACTTTTACTCTGAAGCCCGTGGTAGCTACCATCTTGGTCACTGGACCTCCACAGCCGGCCCCTTCTTCACCCCCACCCAGTCCTGGACCCTGACCTGGGTATCTCATTGTAACAGCATGCAGTTGGCCTATTTCTTTCTTTTTCCAATCTGAAAGTCTTTTCAAATGAAAATTTAGGACATTTACATTAAGAACAGTTAATTATGTATTTGACTACATCTTACATATTTTTTCTCCTTTTCTGTTTTGTCTTTTTGAGATGGAGTCTCACTATGTAGTTCAGGCTGGCCTTGAGCTCACTTTGTAGTCCAGGCTGGTCTTGAATTCACAAGGATCCACCTGGCTCAGCTTCCCAGGTGCTGAGATGACGGGCATGTGCCACCATGCCCAGCTTCATACATTTTTTTCTTTTTATCATTGCTTTGCATTTATTCTTCTCATTTTCTGTCTGTTGTAGAAATCAAAGGCTTGTATAGTAAGTTAAGATGGTACACACCTATAATCTCAGTGCTTGGAAGGCTGAGGTAGTAGGATCACTGTGAGTTCAAGGCCTGACTGAGCTAGATAGTAATTGAGTTAATGGCCAACCTGAACTATATAGTGGGTCCTTGTCTCAGAAAAGAAAAATGGGCAAACAAAAAACTATGCATACTTTCTAATATTAGGGATTATGTCTAATTATAAAATATTTACATTATAATATTCACATTTAAATATAAATCAATGTTCACATGACATAGTGGTGCATGCCAATAACCCCAGGCTTGGGAAGTTGAAGCAAGAGGACTGCCTCAGTAAACCTCACCTGGACAACATAGTGAGTTCAGGACTGGCCCGCAGTATGCAGAGACACCCTATCTCAAAAACAAAACAAAACCAAAAAATGTCTAGAAATAATCTGCAGCTATCAACCTCCTGATCAAGGTAAGGATGTTTTAAGATTTCATCAAGTTTGGTTCCACTTCTGCTTCTAAATCTCTAATCCCTGAATGCTCAAATCTAAATTCTAATAAATGGGGATTTCAGGTCCTTATCATTTTAATATTTTTTTTTTTTATTTTAGGGAAGAGTCTACAGGGTGTTCTACAATACTCATAGTGCTCTACTTGTTTACAGCCTCCTAAGAGATGAGATTATAGGCACGCACCACCACGCCTAGTCTCAATTGCCATCTCAGTACACCCCAGGCATGAGGCCAGCATGGCAGGCTGAGGGATCAAACCCCCGGCCCTTGAGCCTGTTTCCAGGCACTTTAATCTGCTGAGTTATTTGGCCACCCTAGGTCCTTATTAACAACTGCCCCATTCTATGTCATGTGTCAATAGTTCACCTGACTCAGCTATAGCCAGTTTGTTTGGGGATTTTTGCTTTACATTTTATTACTGCTTTATTCATTTTATTTTTCTTGCTTCATAATGTTTCTAAGATTACATTCAAAGGTCTTGCTGGGTGACATGGTACATGCCTGCAATCCCTGTGACTCAGGAGGCTGAAGCAGGAGTATGGTAGTTCATGAACAGAATGGGCTACTGAGGGAGGCCTTGTCTCAAAATAAAAGTTAAAAATTAGAACTAGGGATGTAGCTCAGGTGTACAGTATCTGGATTCGATCCCTAACACTGCAAACAAAGCAAAACAAAACAAAATGAGGTGATTTACAGTCATATATCATACGCAAAATATCTTCTCACTAGAACAACAGTTAATACAAATTTCCAAGCATAATATCACTTATTCCGACTTGGATCATCTTTATTATTCTGGATTTGTACGTAAGTCACTTGATTTAAAAATATTAAAGAAAATGAATAAATTCTTTTTGTAAAAAGGTGATGCAGTTGATGTTTAAGGCACCAGGAATTTCTGTTTGTCCTTGCCTACTGATCATGGTATACTGTGAACCAAAGATGTTGCAACTGAAAATGGGATTGTTCTTGCAAATCTTGTCTCGGGGGAATTCTCGGCACCATCCACCAAAGTGAAGAGACTATCAACAGAATGGAAAGCATGCAAGCTTCCTGTGTTTCTGATGTTCTGAAAACCAGATCTGGTCTGCTCCAGGAGGGTCCACTCAGCTAAGTTAACACTGTTGTCACCCATGATGTCCTTTTTCAAACCATCAGCTTCTGGTGATATATGGTGCTAGTAACCACACAACCACAGTGGATCTTCTAAACTCTGCTCTAAACTAACCTGGAGTTCACACATAATCTGGCACCAGAAGTTGTCAGGTTTGTTTTGATAAAGAACATTCTTTGAAAGAATATAACTCTTTGAAGAAGAACATTTCCCATCCCTCCCCTACTGTTTTCACCACCATGTATTTCCTCTCTAATTTCCTGGTAGCTGGAAAGGGAAAGAAGGAAGGTCACCTTCCTCATGTGCTGTTCATGTTTCTAACGTCCTGCAGGAAGCCTGTGACTTGTGGAGCTCACACTATGGCTCATGACAACTAGCAGTGCCCAAAATAGCATGCACAGATCAGGGAGCTGGAAGCTTTCCCTGCAGCTACTTCATATAACAACATTTTGATATGCAAATACATCAAGCAAGGTTTCCTTAAGTAGCTATCTTTCACTATAGGAAGGGTGGGGAGGGGCAGTAAACTTGAGGGAACTCACAGCCATTTCCTGGGTGTTCACAGACTGTTTACAGGTAGAGTATAATCACACACATGTTATGTTATAGGAACAAGATATGAACAATGGAAGGACGGGGGTCACGCATTTGTGGTGCATAGCTGAGGCAGGAGGATCTCTGTGAGTTTGAGATTAGCCTGGATTACATGGTGAGCTCAAGGTCAAAAACAAAGAAAGAAAGAAAGAAAGAAAGAAAGAAAGAAAGAAAGAAAGAAAGAAAGAAAGAAAGAAAGAAAGAAAGAAAGAAAGAGAGAGAGAGAGAGAGAGAGAGAGAGAGAGAAAGAGAGAGAGAAAGAAAGAAAGAGAGAAAGAAAGAAAGAAAGAAAGAAAGAAAGAAAGAAAGAAAGAAAGAAAGAAAGAAAGAAAGAAAGAAAGGAAGAAAGAAAGAGAAAGAAAGAAAGAAAAGGAAAGAAGGAAGGAACTAGAGACAAGGTTGTAGTCAATATAGACAACACTGACTGAATATTTAGATTGAAAGCTATAGGCTAAATCCTCCCCCTTCTTGCACATGTATGGACCTAGTCTTACTATGATGGAGAAGCTGAGAAGTAATTAGGTACTAGAGTAGGGCCTGATAAATGACATTAATGCCATGCAACAGAGACCCCAAGAGCACCTCTGCCTCCACTGCCATGTGATGCTCCCTCTACAAGCCAGAGTATGGGTGCTCACCAGATGCTGAGTCTACCAACAGTGATGCAGAAGACCACCCAGCCTGAGAACAGTCAACTAAATTCCCACTGTTTTTAGGACTTCACATTTAAGGTATTGTAATGTGGCAGCCTAGTATTAATGGTGAAACCAAGGGACAAATCTCAGGTCACAGAGAAACTGGATTCTAACTCCCAGCCTCTGTCCATGGGTGTGAGGGTATGAGAAGCAGTAGTGCTGGGACGAAGTCATCCTCCCCGAAGCATACAAACCAGCAGGGCCAAGAGCCGAGTGCTCCAAAACCACACAGAAAGGCTTCTGCCCAAACATGCAGCAAGCTGAGAATGTGCAATCCCAGGGCCCTGGAGCTCAGCATTCAAAGCAGAGTCCACCTAAAGACTTTGGGGTTAGCAAACAGGAACCAGCCAAGCCACAGGCATTGAACAGAACCCACTAGCTGCCTACTGTTAACTGCTAGAGATTAGCCTTCCTGTCATGAGTTTATTTAGTGGGTCAGTTTGTTGCAAGCAGTCAGGGAGATGGGATGGCCACTCAGTGGCAGATAGCTGACGAGAATATAAATATGATGGATTTGATTTTAGTTGAAAGACCTTAAAACACTATTCCATCATGTGTCAAATGCCAGTAGTAAGAATTTCTTATGCTCACTGCATGATACAAGACCAAATATAAAAAGTTACAGACCCATGGGTAAAAGAAAAGCCAAAATCCTCCACATAAGCTAAAAGTAATCATCAAGGGGTATCTATATCTCTCACATGTCTACTATCTAGCAATACTAGGTTCATGCGACTATTTCATGTGAGGTCTGACGACCACTACTTGACAGAGCCCAAGGGAAGTACTTTGCAGGAGGACACAGAAGCGATGAATAATTTCAGGCCTTGGATATAAATGGTCTTGATCAACAGAATGGCTTTCTAGTCATATATCTGTACTCTCTCCAAATAGAAAAACCAACTGATAATCTGATAGGACAACAATATCCTAAAATCATACATCCCAAGGTAAACTTGGGTTCCGGTTAGGTTTCACATTTGCTGAATATCTAAACAAATGTCTTGATAATTAATCTCCAAAATGTATAAATCTGCTGCAGATGTGTGCACATAAATTATAATAAAGAATGACGGTGTGCAATTTGACTCGAAGTGCTTTTTAGTAAAGTACATAATGATGCATGCTGGGGAGATGCAGGTATATTTAATTACATATAATTAAAATAATGATGTGTGTTTAAAATAATGATATATTAAAAAATGTTAAATGTAAGTGGCTGAAGAACCTGTAATAAAGTCAAAGCAGTAACTAGTTTTTGATTACCTGATTATTCACAGAGCTAATAGCCCTTATTTAACAAGCAATGCAGGTAATCCTCTAATAATGTCATGGCAGAGGGGTCCAGGGCTCCCTGGTGACAATGTGGGCTTCTGCTTTCCCTGTGAAAGACTAGTGTTACCTCCTGGGTCTTTTTTCTTCATGCCAATTTTTTCACAAAAATAAATGAAGAAATAAATGAGAAAACTTCTCCAGTATGTGTGAATTCTGGCCATCATTGAAGCAGAGCAGTGGAGAGGTGAGGTGCAATGATTTTTGAGTGTTCTTTAATTAATGACAGAGGTACCTCTGGATATAGCTCTATCATGTTTCAGCACTTCACACCTTCCCTATGCAAAGGCCAGAGCTGATTAATGTACATGCACACCCAATGGCTCTGCTGGACGAAGCCTCAGAAATTCCCTCCAATAAATGGACAAATAGCAGATAAAGGCATGTTTCTAACTTTCATCCCTGGCTAGGTAGTGCGCCCTGTAGAGACTGCTTTTGAGCCTCAGATGTCTCTCGCCATCTGGACTTGCATTTTGGTGGCTTCCTCGTCTCTCACCATTCCTCTGCTTCGGGTTCAATCGATATTCCTGTCTGCCTCATTATTTTTCAGAGTCTGGTCCTCATCCTACACTGGGATTTCTCAGATGAGCAGCCAGTGCTCCAGTGCCCCATCGCCCAGGCGGCTCATTACCTTCTGTCCTCTGCCTCCCGGTTTCAGCCTCCAGCAGAGCTCAGTTCAACGCCCTGCAGGTCTGTACAGGCAATTAATGTCCCCGAACTCCAAGCTCGGAAATTCACGTCAGATCCCAGGAGAGGAAAACTGCTTGATTTTTTTAAATTTTTCTGCTTACATGACTAACTTTTGCTCTCTAAAGGGGAAAACTAGGTGCACTTGTAACAGTTCTTAAGGATAAAAAATGTAGTGCATATGCTTTCTATTTGTCCGCCCTCATTTTTTAGTTTAGTAACTGCTTAATTATAATTCTGGCTTTATAAATCTGAAGTACCTATTCTGCACTTGCAAAAGATGATTCTCAAATCTGTCAGTTCCTCTAGGATTGGAAGTAGCAGCCTGCAGTGTGATTGAAAAGTGCTGCTGAAGTAGGGTTATTTCCCCACACAGGGACACCTACAAAACAAGACAGACTGGAAATAAATGTCAAGAAAACTTTCAGCATTATTTTTCCTTCTAGTAATTCAATTTCAAGCTTCTGATGGTTTAATAATAATAATCTCTTCCTAGTCCAGTTTTGTGAGGTTCACCTTTTTATTACTTTATTTAGCAACATCAATTTGGCAATGAAGAAGCAAAGAGATACAGGTCAAAGAAATTTACAAGTTAATCTATTAAAACTGTACTCCCAACCTATTAACTTCCCATTTTAGCTTCTCTCCAGTGAGACTGTTTGGAGAAAATTTTGAAACTACTGAACAAACTAACAATTTATGGAGTTCAACGATTGTGCTAGAACTCTCCCCCTCAATGCTAGAACCAATGGAAGAGCTATTTTCACATCTGAGCATTAGCTAGACAGCCACAAAATTCAACAATCAAATACTGTGACTGAATTTTTATAAGATTTTCCAGCTAACATGGTGTATAAGCAAGTATGCTGTGATGCCAGGACCCGAGCTGCTGAAAAGTAAGTCCAAATTCCATGAAGGTTCTTGCATTTGAGGTCGTATATATTATCTGTGTCTCAAAGGGCAGCTTAGGAATTAAGTTTTAAAACTTTGAATGAAATATGATTTTAAAATAAACAAATACAGTTATGTTTCTGGACAGCAAGTCTTAACATTGCAAAGTTAGTTTTCTATCTGTTTTTCCACATACCCTCTGTTTCCATGTAAGTCACCCACTATCTCTAACCTGCATCTCCACCACTAGATTTGTGCAGGGAAAATACAGAAGAGGAGGAAGGCCAGGAGGGATGAAAAGAGCCAAAAGAAACTTTAACTGGGCCAGAATGTGCAGATTGTGCTACAAGCTGAGCATAATGCAGCTGAGTTGTTTATTTTGAGGTTGGTGGAATTTTCTTCAAAGTGAAGAGGCAGCAGCTAAACTTTAGAAAGCCATAGTCTTCCCAAGACTGAAAAGAAAGGAAGCTTTCTTCACGCACATGCCCTCTGGGTGACTGCAGCTGAGAAGACATGCTCTTCTACCAGATAGATGTACAGAGCCAAATGTAATCAGGCTTATTAGCTCTTTGCTCCAGCTGCAACTGCAAATGGGTGAATGCTGATTTCTAGCCCCATCTTCAACCTGCAAGAGATTCCAGCAATGACTCCTTATCATAGTCTCTAAATCTGTGAAGGCTAGGGAACAGCATGCAGGGGTCAAAACACATCAGGTGTTAAGTCCAGTAGTAACATCACTTTCTCTTTAGGGAGAACCACAAGAAATTTATTTATTTTTCAGTCCTGGAATTTAACCCAGAGCCTTACACCTGCTAAGCAAGCTCCCTATCACTAAATTGCACCCAAGCTCAACAACAGGTATTTAAGTAGTAATAAATGAGACTACTGTAGTTTTATTTTCAAATTTAGTTCTGAAGATCCTAGTTTTTTTTTTTTTTAAATAATGTCTAAAATTAACACAACACAAATATCTTAAGTTTAGGTTTTTTAAAAAAATGGATAAAATCTCTTTAAATTTCGTTTGGAAAATAAATTGTGGAGGGAATTGGAAATCTCTGTGGGAAAAAAGGAAAGAATTGCAAAACAGAACTGGTCTACCAAATATTAAACTTATTGGCAAGTTACTAGATCCAAAAAGATAAGGCATCTTGCTTAATGTTTGCTTAAGTTCTAGGCATCCTAAAAGACAGTCCTGTTGCAAAACCCCACTTATCACCAAGCCTTCCTCCACGCAAAGATTTCGCAAGTCATCTTTACTGTCTACAGGTTCCAATCAGCAAGAGCGTCCTTGGTGAAATTAAGGAAGGGTGAGTAGTGGTAACAATGTTACCTGGGACAGTGAGAAGATTAGTCAAGGAAGTGGGAACAACACAGGTGAAGGCCCAGGGGTGAGGAAGATTGCAGAGCTACACCCTGTTCCATGTGGCTACTCCTACAAACAAGGAATTATGGAAAATTCAAAGCTGGATCTCAGAGAGACTCTAGGCTCTGTACCAGCATAGGCTCAGGAGAACTTCAGCAGAGTGGAGTAAAAGGAAGATGCAATGGAGGTATGTCATTAAACAGAAAAAAGGCCCAATCTAAAAGGGTAATAGGACAAAGACACAGGATCAAATCCAATAGACAAGCAGGAGAAAGGTTTATGGTGACTGGTGACTCATTTAGGAGAAGAGGAAGATCCAAAGGACAGCCTCAGGGGCTTAGACACAGCCTTGGATGAGGTTGGTGTCTTTCCCAGGCACAGGAAATCCAGAACAGTGGACAGACCGGAGGGAAAGATGTGGCTGTGAAAAACCTCCTGAAAATTAGAACTGCTGGCTGTGAAAGTATGTTGCTGGGAGCATCACTGAAGTAGGGAATCCTTTTATTCAAGATTAAATCTTGATTAATAGCAACAGTTTCCTAACTCAATGGAAAGATCATCATAACAGATAGGATTCCTTAAAGCTTAAACTCTTTTACAACTTTTTTCTTAAGATTCTATATTCTGTTTTTTCTTTGTAAAATAACTGTGACCCAAGACAAATTCCATGCTTAATGACTATATGAGGTGGAGGTCTCAGGAAGTGGGTTAAAACAGAATTCCATCTTCCAGATATCTATTAAGAAGATCCTTAGGACCAACACTTGCAGATGGGAAATGGAAGCAGGACAAAGTGTGACAAAGGGCAAGGGCAAGATGGGTCCACTGACAGCATTGGCTAGCCCTCCCAGAAGGTCTGGAGCTAAAATAGCACATCAGAGTTGGTCCATGTCAGATGGAAACAGCCTCACTTTATGCCCTTCTCAGTAGGCCACGGGTGACATCATTGGGCAGGTGGCTTCCTGGAGCTGATGTTAGCCTTGGTGACCCATCCTGTCTTTGCATCACTCCCAAGAGCTGCCCAATATGCTCCTCAGTGCAGGGGCTCTGAGTGGTGCACCATCATACTGCAGAGCGATTGATGAAGTCATCTGTGTTCTCTACACATTGAGACTCACCGAGAACACTGCCAGAAGATATACCAGCCTAAGCCAGCCAAGAATTCTCCCTCTTCTTTTTTTAGCTAATGTTGACTGAGAAGATTTTTGTATTCGGCAAGCTTTAGCCACTGAGTAAGTGGAAAATAACATAGAAATTACTTTCATGGAAATTTTAATATAGTAAAGTCTTTTAAAGGAAAAATAATCTGACAATTAAACAAAGGGCTTTCCTATAGGAAGGACTTCCTTTCACTCTAAAGGAAGGGCACTGGGGAATAACTGGAAGAAGTCTCTTTACAGAGTACCCAGATAAAGCCATTTGGCTTCAAGTCCTTTGTTAAAGTTAGCAGTAGAGTATCCTGTCCCCTCTCTGACCTGTGTTCCTGCCCTTATATGTTCTTCTCTGACTGCAACCCTTCTGCCTCCTTTATGTTAAGGCCTTTAGATCTATTTGGCACACTGGGGTTACCTGAGATCATCTCCCTAACTTGGGACCCTTAATCCCATCTGTCAAGTAACATACCTGCAGGGTCTGGGGATTAGGCTATGGCCAGCCCTGTGGATTACAGCCCTCAGCCTACCATGCTCAGTCATATGAGAGCAACAGGACCATTTTGAATGATTGTTGAGAAACTTCATATCAAGTGCTAAGAGCACTACCCGTGAGAAAGGAAATCCTCAACAAATGTTAGCAGCCATTTTGACCATGCAGACTTCTTCATCCCTAGAGATTCTGCCTTGGTTCCACTCCTAATCATTTCAACCACTTCCACAATCATTTGTTTGTCTTCAGCTTGGCCCTTTGCACAACTCCTACACTCCACATTTTCAACTGTTCTTACCACCACTGAGGAGAACCATAATTCTCACAATTCTGCCAGGCATGGTAGCCCAAGTCTGTGATCCAGCACTCTGGGAAGCTGAGTGGTAAGACCCAACATTCCAAGCCAGCCACGAATATTTAGTCACTTACTGAGTGCTTTAGTTACTTTTCTCTCATTGTGAGACCAAATACCTGACACCCAAAGATAAAGGGGGAGAGGTTCATTTAGTTCACGGTATAGAGAAGTTTCAGTTCATAATTGGCTGGCTCTAAGGCAGGGTGGCTTGGAAGACACAAAGTACAGCAGAGGACCAAGTTCATGGCAAAAAGAGGACAGCAAAAGCAAGCAGGAAGGGAGAAAATAAGCCTCTTTTTATTCCTTCCGTTGTATCTAGGTTATGGGGATTAGAGTAGTGCCAAACCAATCAGTAGACTGCTTTAGTAATGACTCACCCTTAATCCTAGAATTGTACCATAAATCAATCATATACTTTAGATGAAGGGGAGATGGCTCAGTGGAGTAAGCGCGTCCATGGCAAGTGCAAGGACCTGAGTTCAATCCCTGGTTCCACAAAAAAAAAAAAAAAAAAAAAAAGATGGAAATGTTAGTTTTTTGCTGGGCGTGGTGGCGCATCCCTGTAATCCCAGCACTCGGGAGGCTGAGGCAGGAGGATTGTTGTGAGTTCAAGACCAGCCTGAGCTACAAAGTGAGCTTAAGGCCAGCCTGAACTACATAGTGAGACCCTGTCCCAAAAAGACAAGAAAAAAAAAATCAATAGATGCAGCCATCTCTGAAGAAGCCATACCTATGACTGCATGAAGCTTTAGATGGACACCTAGACAGAAGCATAAAATTTAACCCTGCCCTCTCCAAAGACTTATGCCCTTTATACAAAAGGCATTTAGTCCATCTCTAAGGATAGCCAAAATGCTAACAGTTTCAGCATTGCTACAAAGTCGAAGTCCAAAGTCTCTTCTGAGACTTAAAGCAAACTTAGTTATGAGCTCCTGTACAAATAGGAAAAAAAAAAAGTTAAACACTTCCAATATTCAATTATAAAAGATAAGCATTATTATTCTGAAAGGTAGAAATAGGGAGATACAAAGGCATGGGACCAAGCAAGTCCAAAATCCAGCAGGGCTTACATTACATCCTGCAGTTCCACATCCAGCATTCAAAGCAATCTGGGGCAAGATGTGAATTCCAACAGGCTTGGGTGGCTGTACTCATATGGCACTGAGGATGGTTGTAGCCTCCCTGGCTTCTCTCTTAGTCCAGCTCTGCTCCCTTCTGGCAGTTTTCTTCAGATGATCCATGTTTCTGTCATCTCCAAGCTTCTCAGGTCTCCACTGCACCTTTGGCTTCTCACCCTTAGCTTCACTCTGCCCCCTCAGGGTACAATGATTGGCTTCCCAGGCCTCTTTTGAAACCTAGGCTTCAAAAGAACCCTTCTTGCCTCCTCAGTTCTTGCATTCTGCATACACCTAAACCCAGCACCACATATATAATGTCAAAGTATGCTTCAGCTAGAACAATGAACCAGGCTTCCCCCCTCTCTTGACTGCAGGAGGCAAGAGCCTGGATCACTGAATCCCAACGGACAGCTTCCCTTGGTCACTCCTATTTTGGAACATGATGCTTTGAGGTTAGGCTCTCTTCTCAAAGAAAAATCTCCTCCTTTTGCCATTCTGATGCTGTGAGGGCTACTGGTTCTTGCAATGTCCTGAAGCCATCTTTTCCATTATCTTCTTTCTTTTCTTTTCTTTTTTTTTTTTTTTTTTTTTTTTGTGGAACCAGAGATTGAACTCAGCCCCCTGCACTTGCCAAGCAAGGGTTTATTCCACTGAGCCATCTCCCCAGCCCCTTCTTATTATCTTCTTCTGAAATACTTGACTTTTCCCTTCTGATGTTTTCAGTAACAAATATCTCTTCCATCTTTCCAACAAATAGCCAAAGTTAAAGGAGAGAAGGTCTGTTTAGCTCACAGTTTGTATCAATCCATAATCAGCTGGCTTCCTTTCTTGCTAAACTCTCAACATTTTGAGTCATTCTGGTGGGCTCTTTGCTCTTGGTTCTCAACATAGATCTAGCTAAATGCCTGTGACAGTGGTCATGGCATGGCTTCAACATTAGGCTGCTTTGAAATTTCTTCTGCAAGGTCAATTAGTCCACTTCCCTTAATCTCAGTCTCAGGCATATTCTCTGGACACAAATAAATTGCAGACAAACTTTCTGCCAAGGCATAACACACATGTTCTGGAGTCAAAAAGCCAATATAGTCCCTCTTGTCAGCCCAAACCTCCCAAAACCTTGTCTTTACTGGCAGCATTTCTAGCAGCATTCTGGTCTTCTGAGCTCTGACCACATCTCCCATCAAGTATAGCTTCATGAATGCCAGTGCTACTTTTTCACTGGCATCTCTGAACCTTTTCTAACTCTTTCCCTTCCCATAAGCGAGGTCCAAAAGCACCTAAACTATCTGGTCAGGTACAGTTATAGCAATGACCCACTTCTCTGCCACCAAATTCTGTCTTAGTTAATTTTCTTGTTGCTGGAATAAAATAACAAACAGCCAAAGTTAAAGGAGAGAAGGTCTGCTTAGCTCATAGTTTTTGTCAATCCATAATCAGCTGGCTACGAGGTAGAGTGGCTTGGCAGAAGGGCAACAGTTCATGGCAAGAAGAAGACAGTAAAAGTAAGCAAGGAAAAGAGAAGAGGAGCTTCTTTCTGTCCCTTGCATTATAACTGGGCTATCAGGATTCAGGTGATGCCAAACCAATCAGTATACTGATTTAGTAATCACTCACCCTTAATTCTAGAATCTTTGATCTTAGCATTGCAACATGAATTAATCACACACTCTAGATCCAGCCAACTCTGAAAAAGCCCCGCCTATGATGGCATGAGGCTTTGGGGGGGACATCTAGACACAAGCCAAAACACTAACAGCCTATCTTAAAATTAAAAAAAAACCACCAGCTGAAGAGGTAACTCAGTGCAAGGGTTCTGAGTTCAATCCCTAGCACCTGCTCCTGCAAAAATTCTTATACTTATTCCCTCAATAAACATGAATAGAATGTCTATTATAAGCCTATACACCACACATCTGCAATTATCTTTGTGACAAGTTCCTGTGCCAGATAGTTATGTTTGCCAAGCACTGAAATTTGCTCATCTCTGTGCCTAACCCTCTGGACAGAGCAACTGGGAGGGATGTCCAACAAGTAAACAAAAGAATAGATGAGTTTCTTTGTAGTGTTCTATAGTTCTATGCTTATGAGGGTGGAAGCCCTAATGCATTCTCATCAGAAGAACATGTTCTGATTACTTGTAAAGCCATTGAGGGCTATAAACATTTACAACTGTGCAGCTCACTGCAACCCTAAGGAACATACCTGGGACAATATCGCCCTCCTGGGTGGGGGGCTTCCTAGCCAAAGCTGCTGGGACAGTGAGCATGTCTGGGTAAGCAGGATGGCTGAGCAGTGAGCCATGTGCATTGTTGCAACTTTTGCTAAGGAGATTGAGTGACCCTGTAATTTGCTCCCATTTCGGTTAAGATATATTTTCTCCCTTTCAGTGTAATTTCACTTATTCACCACCACCAAAAACATTTAATTAAAAAAAAAAAAAAAAGGAAAAGCAAGATACTGAGAAGGGCCCTTCTCTACACTCCCCATAGCAGTGTCTGCCAAACCAATTAATACCTCTGAATGTTATCTCTCTGCTATGTTAATGTTATGTTAATAAATGCAATTAAGATAACATTCAGGAGGTGTTAATTGGTTTGGCAGATGTACATGAATAAGAAGCACAGATATTTTGCTTTCCCTATTTATGGAGGCAGGAAGTGACACAAAGTTGGACAAAAGGAAACTTAATTTGCCTCCAGTCTTTTTTGATACAATTTAGGCCTTTTCTGTTAAGTAATATATGGAATTTTTTAAAATGCTAATTTAGATGGTATTACAAAGATGAAGTGATTATCAAATGTTGTAAAAACACTGAAGTTGTCTCTTGCCACAGGAATTAACTACATGATGTTTACTCTTTAAAATGTTATATGTGCCATATGAGCTATACCATACATACACACTCTTTTAAAACTCTCCATAGCATATATGTAAATAAGTTATATGTTAATCTAGGAAGCAGATTGTTCCAGGGAGACTAACTCCTAGACTGTTCTGGCTGTAAATAGCTTTTTTAATACATCTAATGATTTAAGAGTTCATGGTTCTTCCATTCTAACTTACCACAAGAGCTTTTACTTTTTGTAAAAAAGGATTTTAATTTTTGCATTAAGAATCTCATATACACAACAAAAACAGTACTTTACTTTGCAAAACAGAAGTTTTGCTTTGAAAAAAAAAGGCTAAATTTGGACAGACTTAAAGAAAGGGTGTTACCCTGTTTTTCCATCAAGGAATCAAGGACTCCATGTCTGAGCCTGGCACTCGGTGCCTGTGTCTAGCATGGTCCTCCTAGCGCTTCTCAGGACACCTCTGGTAAGGGCCCCACTAGATCTGAGGTATTCAGGACACCAACACACAGACCCAGAGTTCTGCTGTCCAATCTGTGCCAGATTAGGAGCATCAGCCAAAACAGGAATACCAGTTTCAACCTGGACTTCAGAACACTAGAAGTACCACTTGCTAAAACTTTGCTTTGGTTTCAGTGTGTCCCCCAGAAGCTCCAGTGTGGGTGTTTAATATCCACTGTGAAGTTTCAAGAAGGTAGAAACCTGATGGACTGCTATTTTTAGAGGCAGGGACTAGGGGAGAATTAGAAAAGGCCATTAGAGTCCCCATGGTTTTGAATACTGGTGGCTATTTAAGGGGATGAACAAGAATAGACAGTCACACACATTCTCCCTGCCTCTTGTTGTGTGACGCCC
Organism: Ctenomys sociabilis; assembly: GCA_004027165.1. NCBI lineage: Eukaryota > Metazoa > Chordata > Mammalia > Rodentia > Ctenomyidae > Ctenomys > Ctenomys sociabilis. The sequence continues at coordinate 21,251 of PVKA01003725.1, read as the reverse complement.
TCCACCACTTTAGTACTCATACAACAAAGAGGCCAACATGCAATGTAAGTGTTTGAATCTCTTTTCTCCATAAAGTTACCCATGGTGTCATTTTGTTACAGTCATGAAAAATGGACTATATGCCATCTGTAAAATGTACCCACTACTTATTAATAGGGGTTGTTGGGGGGAGAGGATGAAGAGAAAGACCATACAGTAGTACATTTTTTGTCTAGTGCAAGATTGAAGTCCAATTTTACAAATGCAAAAATGTGTATCTCAAATTAAAAGACTAGTATGCACTGCATAGAGAAGAGATAACAAAACAGAATGCACTGCTTTGTTTCTAGTAGATTGCTTTGAGCCAGTGTCTGTTGCATGGAGAATTTACCAACCCCAAGAAAAAGATCATATGTTTCTTCCCTAACTGCCCATATGCCCCCTCAACTGTCCCTTCATCACTTTTTTTCTCAATGACATTTCCTTGGATCTTTCACGTAGAATAAAACAATTGTGACTCTTTGGTAGGTTTCAACATGCAGAGGATGGTAATTTCTTAAATAATAAAGGATTATCATTGGCTTCCAGGGACAAAAAGTTGTTAAAAAGATTGTTAAAAATACCCTTCTATTAGGCAAAGCACAACAGCAAGGTCTGATCCCCAACATGCTGTGCCAGCCTCACCTGTAGGGCGCGCTGAGACAGCTACTGAGACTGGGCATGGTGGCATGCACCTGTAATCCGAGCTCTTAGGAGGCTGAACACAGGAGGATCAGTATGAGCCGATCTACATAGTGAGACCCTATAAACCCTGTACTAAACACAAAAACAAACAAACAAACAAAAAATACCCTTCTAGAGCTGGGGAGATAGCTCGGAGGTCTAAAGCACTGACTGCCTGGAAAGCACAAGGACTGAGATTTGATCATTAGTACTGCATGCCATGCTGGTCACTGAAACTTGAAGTGGTAGCACCTGCCTGCAATCCCAGCACTGGGGAAGCTGACAGGAGGATCACTATGAGTGTGGGTTGCAATAGTGAGACCAAATAATAAATAAATAAACAGACTAAAAAATTTTTTAAAAAACCCTAGTCTGTATGCATGTGTGCAGTTGCAATGTTTTCTAGTTAGAACCTGCATGCCTCAGAGTCTTTGGTGTTTATAATCTAGGCTGTCCTCCTGGCTAAGAAGGTAAAAGCACTTCTAAATGCAGAGACAATGGCTTGGGTTGTCTCCAGGGTGACAGCGGTGTCCTGACTCAAATGCCACAGAGAGTCCACTTCTAGATTGTACCACACTGATTATGGCAGTGTTGCTCACTCTGAGCACCTCCGTCTCCAGTGCCTCAGAGCTTTTGGAGGCATTGGGGAGGTGACTGGATCATGCGTGTGTGATGCTACTCCACTGATGAGTTCACAGCTGGCAGCAGGTAGGTCAACGTGGGAGTAGCCTGAAGCCTATCCTCTGCCCTGACAGCTCATTGCTTCCTGCCCACCCTGCCATGGACTGTTTTTCCTCTATGTGTCCCTCTGCCATGGCTGCTTACCTGGAAGCCAGCTGACTTTGGCTTGATCCCTCTATAAACTGTGAGCTGACATCAACCTTTCCTCCTTTAACTTGTAGGTATCAGGTATAGTGTCTCAGCACTGAACTAGACAGCTATATTTTAAGTTTTTCCTGAGTAATATGATTACATCTATGTTCTGTGGCAGAAATAGAAAATATATCTCTGAGTATTAAGGACTAAATTAAATCTCTCTAAAATTCCTATGATGGAGCCCTACCCCATAGGACCTGAGATTAGTCCTATATTTGGAGAGGGGGAGAGGAGTTAGGTGAGAGCCATTGGGCTGGGACCTACTCCTATCTGACTAGTGCTCTCAGAGATGTGTGGGCCTACAGGAAAGGTCAAGGGAGGACCCTGGAGACAATGACCATCTCCAAGCCTGGGGTACAGCCCTTAATAGATGCCACCTGCACCTGGCATCTGCCCTCCGGAACTATGAGAGGGTAAGTTTCCAGTCAGTGGCATTTTGTCAGGACAGCTCTTGAACTAGAATTTACATGACTGCCATTCCAAAAATGATGCTCCAAGACATGGTACCTTGGTATGCTGAGCATGGAAACCTGTTGGAGTCTCTGTGACCTGACTGTCCCAGAACAGAAAGGGGCTTTCTCTGAAGTTCCTCTGAGGAATTTAAATCCAAGTCTTCCACAGAAGAAAAACCAGGGGTAACACTACAGTCAAAGCACAGGCAACTTTGCCTCACATTGTTGCCTGTTTTTTGGGCCCTTAAAAATCACTAACTATCCCACTACACATACCCATGGCCCCTCTTTCTTCCCCCCTGTGAAGAGAGAACTGAAACAGCTTCAGCTATTTGATCATTTTTGAATCTCATTCTTTGACATCCATGTGCTCCTCTGCTGATAAACGTGTCTACATTTCTTCGATTAATCTGTCTGTTGTCAAGGTTGTTCCAGTCCACTTGGTTCTCAGCTCTCTTAGGGTAGAGCTACCTGCAGCACAATGTTTAAAAGGGTACTGAGCTAGTCACAGTGGTGCAGGCCTGTAATCCTAGCATTCGGGAAGCTAAGGTAGGAGGATCAAGCCCAGCATGGGAAATTCAGCTAGATCCTGTCTCAAAGAAAAAACTACAAAAGGGTGGGGATGTAGCCTGGTGGTAGAACACTTGCTCAGCCCTGGGTTCCATCCTCTGTACCACTTTGTCTCACTCTTTAGATTTTGTGAGAGAATATCTATCCTACTCCCAACTTCACAAAATAGTAATCACTACACTGCAACTGAACCAAATCAAAAATGCAGAATAAATGCTTTTCTTGCTAAGAAGAAATACTCACATCATGCCAATGTTCAGTATTAATAGGAGATTGATGTTTTCATGAATAAATCTCATTTGATGATTTTCTCTTTTACATTTGTATTTCTGTATAACACCATTCTCAGCTTCATTTCTGCATCCAAAGGACTGAGCCAGCATCCCTGCCTGATGAGCTTGTCGCCCGAAGCCAGAAGTCCTCCCGTCAGGCAGCAGCCAGCCCCCTGCTCAGACCCAGGCCCAGACCTTCACTTGCCCCTGCAGATCCTGGTGCCTTACGCCCATGCAGCAGCAGCAGCACAGCTCTCACAAAGCACATCCCAAATGTGTCTGCTCCTCTCCTCCTCTTCACACCCTTCTCCCAGTCCAACCGCTGTGTCTTCTCACCTGCATGGCTTGCCAGAGTCTTAAGGCATCTGTCCTTCCACCTTGTTCCTCTGTCTGCTACTTCTCACACAACAGCCAAAGTATGTTCTGTTCTTAGGTAAGGATTTTAGGAGACAATGGACCACGTTTTTGTTTGGAGAATGTTTGCTAGTTTTGGTGGCACTGAGGATTGAACCATGGCCTTCAAACTAAGCCATGTCCTGGCTCTTTTTAAATTTTGAGGTTTGATGATTTTGGTAGGGCTGAATCATTAAATTACCCAGGCTGGGCTCAAAGTTGGCAATCCTTTAGCTTTGGCCACCCAGAGTGCTAGGATTACAGGTGAGAGCTCAACCCTAACTCACACTTGTTATCAGACTTTTCCTGAACTGTGAAGTAGCATGCTCTCACTCCCTGAAGGAAGCACTGCACACCAGATACCATAAGTAGCCGTCTTGGGGGTTACCATTCCAAGAGCAAGGTCCCAGTTAGGAGTTTCCTACATAAATCCCCTTCTCCTGGCTTTCATCTATATGTACTCAGGGAAGGAGAAAGGGGAGGCAGTGGGACAATCTGTGATTTTTTTTCTTGGTACAGTGTCACTATATAAGGATATCAGCCTTATGGGAGTAGAACCCCACCCTAATGACTTTTTTCAACTGTAACTACGTTCTTCATAAAACCCCTCTCTCCAAATACAACTGCCCCTCAGTTCACAAACTTAAGCTGTTCTATAATCTTTTCTTTTGAGACAGGGTCTCACTGTGCAGTTCAGACTAGGCTTGCACTCACTATGTCACCCAAGCTGGCCTCAAACTCCTGAGTGGCCTACCTTGTTCCCCAGTTTGGAACAGAAGGCCACATTTGTGTGTATGTGGGAAAGATGGCCACAGTGGTGTCTGCCACACAATGTAGAGTTTGCAAACAGAAACAAATTCTTCCCGGTTGTTCTCTGTCTGTGAACCAAAGTGTTTGCAAACAAAAGCATTCATGGACTGAGGTACCACTACAGCCAACCTGGGGGTTTAGGGATCAACAATGTACTAGGGATGAGGTACAGTTCAGTCCATCACGATATATATCCTCAAGACATTCAGCCAGACAGCCAGACAGGCTGGGGTGAAAGAGTACCTAAATTCATTATATTTACCTCGGTTAATGAAACAAGGAAGCTGCTATTGGAAATTTCCCTTTTATTAGGTATGCCCTCCTCAACCAAAGCCTCTAATTTTATTGATCGTGTTTTCAAAAACTAATCTTTCTAAATTGTTTTCTTAATGAGTAGAAGAGTCTAAATTACAAAGTAGTAAAGTCAGTTCTGAGATTTCATTATGTGATTTACACAATGTGAGGGAAATTATGATTATCTATGCTCATCTTCATATCCATATATCATAAATCTCTCCTAGCTGGAATAAGTATTCTATAATCATAAAAAATTAGGCCTTACAAAATTTCACAGATGACATTAAGAACTTTATCCTGCAACATTTTAATAAAAGGCAAACTTCTCTTTAAAAAACCAAAATCTTTTGTTTAAATTATGTAAGGAGAAAAATGGCATTCTTGAATCCTTTTGACTAGTCAAGCTTTGTGTAATAAAGAAACAGTCAGTTCTGATCCATATTGTACACTAGAGCCATCCTATTTCTATTTTGCAGTCAACTGTATAAATCTTTGATTCTTCCTTTCATGACTTTGCCTTTTGAGGCAGGCAAACTATTTTGCCCCAGCAGTGGCATCTCTCACTTAGCAATCTGTTTCTATCCTGTTCTGACAGTTGTGTGACATGACACTGCCACCACAGGTTCTGCTTGTGTGGCTGTGGAAGTGTGCCTTTCTGCCTGTACCACTTGCCATCTTTGATCAGCAATTTCATCTTGTCACCAGTTCTCCATTGAAGCTTTAATTGATTTAATCCTTTCAGACCACTTGAGGGAAAACAAAAATAAGTTCCATACGAAATGGTCTTCCTTTTAAGTCTTTGCTGCTGGCCTAGAAGCATTTCAATTTCTTTCTTGTAAGTTATTTTTGGTTTAAGGAGTTTTATCTCCTTGCCCAGCCTAGACAAACCAAGATCAAGGCCCACTGGCTTCCTATAGATGTGACCTGCTGAGGCCCTTGGGTATCACAGGAGACAATCCTAGGGTTTAAAAGCAAGTCAAGTCCCCACCCTATCATATCCTGCTTAGCGACCTGGGACCATCTCTAAAGCCACTCTGTGATGCAGTGTCTTCTCCTACAGTGAAATGCAATTGATTATATTTTAGGGATTAAAAAATATATTGCACGTGGAAGTTCTTTGAGAAGTATCTCAGTGTGTCTTATACTACTATAACAAAATGAGTAAGATTGGGTATTTCATAAAGAAAAGTTCTAGGGGAAGAAGAGCATGGAGTTGACAACTATTTCTGGTGAAGGTCTACCAGTGGATATGATCACACTGCAGGTGTGAAGAAGATAGGTCTCCCAGCAAGATATAAAGGGAAAGAACAAACTGAGGAAATCACAGCTGTTCTATAACTTGTCCTGGTAGTAATCAATCCAGTTTCAAAAGAACAAGAATTTACCCTCTCTGGAAAAGCACTAATACCCTTTAATGACTCACCTCTCTAAGGTTCCATCACTGGAGACCATAGCATAAAGGTCAAGTCTCATAGCAGTTTGGGTGGGGACCACACACATGAAATCCATAGCAGAAAGTATAACACAGGAGCAGTGCTTTTTGTCTGGTACAATAAATGTCTCTTTAGTGACTAAGGGGTAGCAATGTAGCACAGGGGCTCAGAAGCACGCAGCAAGCAGAGCTCCCTCCATAAAGTAGAATGACCTAGATGAGAGGGATGACAGCTGCTCAGCTTCTGCACACAAATGCATCTCAGCAGACACCATCATTGCCACTGCTCTTGATCTGTGCCCAAGAAAAGCCAGGAACCATGATTTATATATAAATCTTCTAATTTTCAAATGTTGATATGATTGAATGGGTGAGAGAATGGAACAGTCCTTTTCTACTAGCCAAATGGATCCTTCATGCCCCTAGCATGGCCTACCATGTCCCATGCTCTAGTGGCATGAAGAAAATAAAGAAAGCATATAGTGCGTGGTGTACACTGCAGTGAACCACCCCAATTCCTGTGAAAAAGGATGTGTGACCCAGGCAATGGGATCACCATCCTGATGATTATTATGGCATCTGCCACAGAGCTGCCTTGCCCCTACTCAGGCTGCTCCTAATCCAGTGACTCATGGGGGACCTCCTGTCAAAAGGCCTGGCCATCTTACTCCAATCTGGAACAAGTCTCTGCAAGGTCATACTTTCTCCAGAGTGCCTCTCTATGTTGGGCTTGCTTGAGAGACTCACTTCCCATTTGTCCCACTCCTGTTTTCTTCTCCTTTCCATGGGAGATGATCCCAAGGCCACTCCCAGGGAACATCCTTGTACACAAAACTCCATCTCAGAACTGCATTACAGGGGACTAGAACATGCAGCCAGTCCCTGAACTCACAGAACAGTCTGTGTGATAATCCAGGTAGGCAAATGTTTCAGGATCATAAGAGAAGGATAGAAGGATGAGCATAGACACAATCAAGAGCTGTGGAAGGGAGCACAGGTGTAGTAGCTCAACCAAGGAGGTGCACATTGAGTCTCCTTGGAGTGGACAATCTCTAGGTGTCAGTTAAAGAATTTTTAAGCAATGGTCAGATAAATGACCTGGTATTTTAGACAGAGGAAAGAGTAAAATCAATAGCTTATGGATATCCAAGATAGAGACCTGAGCCTGTATGGAGAACAACAAGCAGTTTGTTACTAAGAGAACTCAAACTGTAATTTGGAGACTGGCATGAAGAAAGGTGGGGAGAAAAGTTTTACCTTTAAAACTTGTTCTTGACTCATAGTTAATGTGGACTGAATATTTTTCCCATTTCTCTTTCTTCCCAAAAGCTTTAAGTCATTCAATTTTTCATTCAAGGAATGCCTGGAGAAGTCTTATCTCCTATCATAATTACAACCCTAGACTCAATATCTCCACTTGAAAGGATCACAGGAACCACAGATGCAGTATTAACAGTGAGTCCATTACCTGGTTCTCCTGTACCTCATCCTTCTGAAATCTCAATTCTAGCGAAAAACACACTGTCCCTCCAGTTGCTCAAGCCAGAGCCCTGGGCATCAGCCTTGAGTCCCTTCTCTCCCTCCCTGTCTGAGTTCCATCTTTTAGCAGGGCTGACTCTAGCGGCCACCTAGATTCCACCCCCCAAGCCTCCCAGTGAATAGGAATTTGCACGACTCACAAGAATTCCCAGATCAGTGAGTGCATGGTGAGTCTGAGGGAGCGCCTTAGGCTTCTTCCCACACGTGCTACTCGGATTCCCGCCCCCAAGCCCTCCAAGCAAGTGAACAGCCTGAAACCTCAGGGCACAATCACCAGCAACTCTCCAGATCCCCTGCTCTAAAGCCCACTGAGTGACTGGGAATTTCCCCGACTCCCTGGGCATCAAAGTTCTGGGAGTGTGTGATGAGTCTGAGGGGGAGCCTTTGGCTTCTCCCTGTGTGTTCTGCACCATTCACAGCCTCAGGCCCCAAGACATCCTAGCCAGAGACCTGCCTGAGACACCTCCAAAAGACCTACCTGGCAAATCATCATAGCCACAGCCCTCAAGCCCACCACGGAAGCGAGAACATTTGGTGACTCTCCTGGCACTCGATCCACCCTGCCTGGCCTGGTGAGTGTGACGGAGTTTCTGTACCCCCAGTGCTCCCCTAACCAGGGACACAACACAGGGGAATCACAGGACCTGCAGCAAATAGGAACTGAACACAACAGCTAGATCCAGGCCAGGCATAACTGGATAATCTCAAACTTAATAGAATGGAACCCGAATCTCACTACACGCTAAGGCTACAGCTGTACCAAAGCTCTACATCAAAGGTCAGAGGTCAGTGCTATACAAAATAACAAAGACAAGGAGAAAAATGCAATCTCAGGTCTTGAGTCCTTCAAGTGCAGAGGATACTAGTTTAGCTGAAATGAATGAATTAACAGATATAGCTATAAAAAATGACAAGGACAAGGATAAACATTCAATCGCAGGCCTTGAGTCCACCAGAAAGTGCAGAGGACACTAGCTCAGCTGAAATGAATGAATTAACAGATACAGCAGCAGAGGAACAACAGCAGAAAGGTATAGAGGAACTCAGACAAGAATTAATTCCTGAAATAAAAAAAGAAATATCTGAATACATAGTATCTGAAATAAAGAATCAATTCCAGAAACATTGGGTGGAAAAACAATGCTCACCCAGAACAAGTGAAGAGAGTTATTCCTGCTGAAACGTATGAATTAACAGCATCTGAAGCAAAGAAACGACATCAGAAAGGTCATAAGAAACTCAAAGCAGAAATATTCTCTGACATCAAAAAAGAAATCTTTGAAAAAAAAGAATTCTTTGAAATCATAGCATCTGAAATACAGAAACAAGTCCAGAAATACACAAGTTCAAAAATAACTTGGAAGAAACTGCTGAAAAAGAATTAATACTTACCTCTAAGAAGACATGGATAAAAAATAGAGGAGATCAGAAATATGATGGATTCCTTGAATGAGCAATACAGAAAAGAAATAGAATGCATGAAACAGAGTCAAAGAGATATAGAAGAAATAAAAATATCAACCACGAGTCTTCAAAACAGTTTGAGTGAAAGCGAAGACAGACTTTCAGATCTTGAAGATGCTGATGCAGCTAGTAAAAAGGTTAGAAAGGGTCTCTTAAAAACAATGAGAATGGAGGAAAAAATAATCCATCACCTGCAAGATGACACCAGGATGAACAATGTGAGAATAATTGGTATCAATCAGAATGAAGGAGTCAATACAAATGACATAAAAAGAATTTAGAGAGAAATAATCTCAGAAAACTTCCCAAATATGAGGAAACAATCCAACATTCAGGCCACCAAAGTATACAGAACACCAAATAACTTCAACCCAAGTAGAAACACAACAAGACATATAATAGTTAACATCCCAGAAATCCAACACAAAAATAATATACTGAAAACTGCAAGAGAGAAGAAGGAACTCACATTCAAAGGAAAACCCATCAGAATTACAGCTGACTTCTCCACACAAACAATGAAGGCAAGGAGAGCATGGAGCAGAGTTCCTCAAATCCTACATGAAAACAAATTCCAGCCCAGACTATTATACCCTGCAAAATTCTCTTTCAAGTTTGATGGAGAAGTGAAATACTTCCATGACAAAGAACAACTAAAGAATTTCATGATGACAAAGCCATCCCTTCACAGGCTGCTGAAAGATGTTCTAAAGAGAGACCACAATGACCAGAACTCCATGAATGAGAATGGAAGGAACCCACTAAACAGGACAGACAATTAAACACAGGGTAGAAAGGAGTAAACAACAGAAGCTATATACCATGACAAACATAATTCGGCACATTTTAATTATAACCATCAATGTAAATGGACTCAATTCACCAATTAAGAGAAATAGACTTGCACAGTGGATTAGGAAACAAAAGCCAACACAATGCTGTACACAAGAAACACATGTAACTCAAAAGAACATTCATAGGTTCAAAGTCAAAGGATGGACAACAATACTACATGTCCCAGCACCACAGAAAAAAGAAGTAGCAATTCTGTTCTCAGACAGTCTCAACTGCAAACCAAGAATGATCAAATGACACAAAGAAGGGGACTATATATTTTGCAAGAGGGAAAATTCAAGAGGAAGAGGTAACACTCATAAATATCTATGCACCAAACACAAGAACACCAAACTATGTAAGACAAATCTTAATGGACACGAAAAACCTAATATCTAAGACCACAATCTTAACAGGAGTCCTTAACATCCCCTTATCTCAAAAAGATAGATTAACCAGACAAAAAATTAGCAAAGAAGTAGCAGAACTGAACCAGAGCTTGGAACAAATGGACGTAGTGGACATATCCAGAGTGTTCCACACAACCACAGCTGAATACACATTTTTTTTTCAGCTGCACATGGGTCATTTTCCAAAATAGACCACATACTAGTCCAGAAGTCATGCTAAAGTATATGCAAGAAAACAGAAATTATCCCATGCATATTATCTGACCACAGTGCAATGAAACTAGAAATAAAAGCAAAATAAACAAGCAAAACCCGCTAAATTCATGGAAATTAAACAACACTCTACTTAGCAATCAATGGGTCACAAAAGGAATTAAACAAGAAATTCAACAATATCTGCAATTCAATCACAACTTACCAGAATCTATGGGATGCAATAGAAGCATTCCTTAGAGGGAAAATCATTGCTATGAACTCACTCATTATGAAAACAGAACAGGAACAAATAACCACCCTAATGGTACACCTCTGACATGTAGAAAAAGAAGAGCAAAGGAAATCCAGACTGCATAGAGGGGAAGAAATCATAAAGATTAGAGGAGAAATTAATTCAATTGAGATGAAGAAAACAGTTCAAAGAATCAACCAATCAAAAGGTTGTTTCTTTGAAAGACTAAATAAAGTAACCAACCACATTAAAAAGAGGAAAGAAAAAACTCAAATACAAGCAATAAGAAATGGAAAGGATGAAATCACGACAGAACTAGAGGAAATCCAGAAGATTGTCAATAGCTACTTTGAGAATCTTTACTCTCACAGAATGGAAGATACACAAGAAATGGACAGATTTCTCGAAAGGTACAAATTACCAAAACTGAACCAAGAAGATGGGACAACTCTCAATAACCCAATAACAGCCAATGGAATACAAAATTTAAAAAAAAAACCTACTGACAAAGAAAAGTCCAGGTCCTGATGGATTCACAGCTGAATTCTACAAGAAATTTATAGAAGATATAATCCCTACACTCCTCAAACTCTTCAATGAAATTGAAAAGGAAGCAATCCTCCCAAAATCATTTCTGGAGGCAAGTATTATACTGATACCAAAACCATGGAAAGACACAACTAAACAGAACTATCTCCCTCATGAACATAGATGCAAAAATAATCAATAAAATCCTAGCAAATAGAACACAGGAAATCATCAAGAAGATCATATAACATGACCAGGTAGGATTCATCACAGGGATGCAAGGAAGGTTCAATATTTGAAAATCTATAAATGTAATACATTAATTAATAGACTAATAATAGAAATCTAAAAACTACATGATCATCTCAATTGATGCAAAGAAAGCTTTAGACGAAGCCCAACACTTATTCGTGTTCAAAGACCTACAGAAAATTAGAATAGATTGACTCTACCTTAAATTGAGAAAAACCATATATAAAAATGCAAAAGCTAATATAATCCTAAATGGGGAAAAAATGAAATCTTTTACTCTTAAATCAGGTATAAGACAAGGATGTCTTCTATCACCCCCCCCCATTCAATATAGTTTTGGAATCATTAGCAACAGCCATTAGAAAAGAGGGAGAAATAAAAGGAATAAGAATAGAGAAAGAAGTTAAATTACCATTATTTGCAGATGACATGATGCTTTACTTGGAAGACCCCAAAAATTCCACCAAGAAACTACTAGAAATGATATGGAAATTCAGTAGCATAGCAGGATACAAAATCAATACTCAAAAGTCAACAGTATTTCTCTACATAGATAACAAACACACTGAAATGGAAACAATAGAGACAATACCTTTTACAATAGCACCATGCAAAATGAAATACATTGCAATTCACTTAAACAAGGAAGTCAAAGACCTTTTCCCACAAAAGCACAATACCCTAAGAAAAGAGATTATAGAGGATATCAGAGAATGGAAAGATATTCCATGCTCCTGGATAGGAAGAACCAACATCATTAGATGGCCATACTGACAAAATTGCTATACAGATTTAATGCAATCCCTATCAAACTGCCACCAACATACATCCCAGACCTAGAGAAATCGTTCCTAACATGTATTTGGAACCACAAAACACCTAGAATAGCAAAGGCAATCTTGGCCAATAGACAAAAGGCAGGAGGCATCACTATATCTGACTTGAAATTATACTACAAAGCCACTGTGATAAAATCAATGTGGTATTGGCAACGAAATAGACCTGAAGATCAGTGGAATAGATTCGAAGATGCAGAGGCATCTACAAATACACACAGCCATCTGATGTTCGACAAAGGCACTAAACAAGCTTACTGGAAGATAGCACCTTTAACAAATGGTGCTGGAAAACCTGGCTTTCTACATGCCAAAAACTAAAACTTGACCCAGCTCTATCACCATACACTAAACTAAATCAAAGTGGATTAAAGATCTAAACATTAAAACAGAAACACTCAATCTCCTGAAAGAGAAAGTAGGAGGAACTCTTGAAGACATAGGGGTAGGTAAAGAGATCATAAACAAACATATGTTAGCATGGAAACACTTGAAAGAATCAACAACTGTGATGAACTATTCTAGAGGAGTTTCTGCACATCAAAGAAATTGTCAACAAAGTGAAAGACAACCGACAAATTTCGAAAAATCCCTAACTAATAAGCAATCATACAAAGGTCTGATCTCTAGAATACATAAAGAACTAAGATATAACAGGGCCCTGAAATTTAAAGACCCAATTCAGAAATGGGCATCTGAGATGAATACACACTTCTCAGAAGAAGAAATTAAAGAAGCGAATAAATATATGAAAAAATGCTCCACATTGCTAGCCATCTGTGAAATGCAAACAAAAACAATACTGAGATACCATCTCACTCCAGAAAGAATGGCTATCATGAGGAAATCAATCAACAACAAATGTTGGAGAGGTCGTGGGGAAACAGGAACACTTCTACACTGCTGGTAGGATTGTAGACTGGTACAACCACTGTGAAGATTAGTGTGGAGACTCCTCAAAATGTAGGACTGAAAATCCCATTCAAGCCAGCTATCCCCCTACTGGGAATTTTCCCAGAGGAAATGAAAACTATATATCATAGTGATATATGTGTACCTATGTTTATAGCAGCACAATTTGTGATAGCAAAATCTTGGAAACAACCAAGATGTCCGTCACATGAGAAATGGTTGAAAAAGATATGGTATTTCTATATAATGAAGTATTACTCAGCTATTAAGAATGATAAACTTGAAGCATTTATACTGAAGTGAATGCCACTTGAACATATACTCATAAGTGAAATAAACCACGCACACATATGCAAATATCATATAGTCTCCCTAGTATAAGAAGCCAAAAGAAGAAATACAAGTTAAATGTACAACAATTAAAAAGAATTGAGTCAGATAGTCAGGGCAAACTGCATGGCATATGCTGCAGGGTACTAATCAGCTTTTCTTCTGGATGGTTAACAAGCTAACTTCACAAATCAAAATTGGACAATTAGAAGAGCCGCAAGACCAGGCAACATTTTGGCCCTAGCCTTTCAAGGTCAGCGAAGACTCAGGGCACAGGAGAACCTGTACTGTAACATCATGAAACTCAGTTGTGTTCCAAATTTTCTGATCAAGGAGATTATGGATCCACAGAAGAAAGAGATTGATGATGTATAGTGTGCCTGAGGAGAGTCACATGGAGAGAAAACTTTCTCTCAGGCTTTCACAGAGAGCAAAGTGGTCAAGCATTGTCTGTGACTCATCTGCATGGATGACACAGACAAAGGCTCTACACAGTAAGGTACAGGATTACAAGATAAACCCTGAGGGGATTTCATTGACCTCATGAGAAACAAAAGCTACACCTTTTGGTATATAGGTCTTGCTCTATCTCAGTTTTTACCATCCAGCATATAAGTATAAAAATGAGGTATATAACATGGGGCCATAATAATACGTTGAACTGTAAATGGCTATAGTCAACAACTTCTTCAGATAACTCACTATTATTGTGGAATGCTGGACTGTGTTCGATTGTGTCACCAAGTTCAGGCACTTAAATTGGTTTAATGACAATGGAGTGTCCATCTTTGACAGGTCTAGACAAAAAAGGGTTATACAAAGGAAGAATCATGATGTGTGTATAAACCGTACAGTTAGGATAAGTATTCCATGCTTCTGCATAATTCTATGGGAAGCAAGATTTGCACTAATAGTAGTTGAACAAGATATTATGTCGGCTTCTAGTACTATGGACAACCACTAGGAAAAGAACAAGATAGAAAGTATTAATTATTGAATCTGTGATATAATTCAGGTATAAAAAATAATTATATAGCTACACTCTCTTAATTCACTGATTAGAGATATGTGCTATAATACTGTCTGTAAGTATAATATCATATATGCACCATGTATGATACTAAAACAGTATGAAAATAGTTTGCAATGTAAAAAAAAAAAGACAAATAGTCTGAAACATCTTTTCTGAGTTGTCTCTCCTCTCTTTCCTTTTACCTGCTAAACTTAGGTGTTATATTATCTAGGGAGTTTTCTTTGAGCCCCGTCCCCACTGCTGTGATAAGCTGAGTGACTTGCTTGTAATAATTCTAGCATTGCACACATCAATCTGTATTTATTTCCCTAATCTAGAAGTGATGGTAGAAGACAAACAACATGACTCCTCATTCCCAAATTTCCAACAGATATCTAGCACAAAAATATCTCCTAAGTAAATAAATTAGCAAAAGAGATTTTACTTCTAAATGCAAACTGTGATCACAACGTGTGTCATTGTTTTAAGAGAAAACTTACTTTCGAGACCAGGAAACAGATTACAAAAAGTAGGAATCATCTAAAGTAGGAAAGTAGGCCTAGAAAGGGAGAAAAAAAGATGCTACAAGGAGAAACACGGTATCTTAGAGTAAATTCAGAATCAAAGATTGGTTGTTGGGCACAATGAAGAGCCTATGGTATGGAATGACTGCTGGGTTTGACTTGGACACAGGGCCAGTACTACCTTAACTGAAGTACAGAGCACACATGGAGGAACAGGTTGGTTCAAGGGCATAAAGATGATGAGCTCCTTCAAGGCACATTAAGGGGTGGCTCTTATGGGAGGACCAAGAAGAATGATTTGAAAAGCAACATATCATATGGGGAGAAGGAAACACCATCAGCAGGACAGCCTAGAGGAAGAAGTTAATGTAAAGAGAAGGTCAACATAGTGCGTGTGGACAGCAGCTGTGGTGTGGATCACACTGCGTCTCTCACTTCTTTGCTTTGGTCCCTCCAGACTCTTAGCCACCTCTTACCAGACACTGATCTTTCTTCACTGGGCTAATGGGTTTCCCTGCCATCTGGCTTTGCTTGGATTTAACTCATGTGAAAGAGTAGCAGAAAACAGGATAAAGAAGAGTGAAGGCATGCACTTATTCCACAGCTCATTTTGGATATACCTACTTAAGTATGTCCCAGGGCTCCCTCCCCCACCAGGCCTCACTGTAGTTATGCAGCCACAGTGTTACTCTTCCAGGGACCTGTTCCAGCCCCTGATATTTCTCCAAACTGCACACCTTTGTAAACAGCCCTGTTACTACAATTGCCTCAGCTACCCAGCTTGAAAATGCCATTTGTTTCCTAAAAAACCCTCAGTGATACACAAAGAATCCTTGGAAAGAACAGGTAAGCCAATAAATCCAATAAACTAATTGTTTTCCAAGTAAACAGACTTCTCTGAAGGAATAATCCTTTAGATTATTATTTTTATGGTAGTGGAAGTTTAAGACACTTAAAATGAAGGGGTAAGTGGTTGTTAGTTAAATGACTACAGTGGGAAATTAACTTGGAATCCCTCAAATTAAATTTCAGTGAGGTATGATCCAAAAGGCTAAAAACTCTGTATATCTGTCATCACAGATGTCCATCATAATGTGATCTCATGTTGTATTGTACGAGTTAACAATGTCAGAGAAGCAAATGTGGTAAATGGGTTACAGAACTGAGAGTGGGCAGAACTGAGGTTTGAAAAGCTTGGGAAAACTCTCAGTTCTTATGGGCAAGACCTTAGTTCAATTGCCAGGAGAGAGAGTGGGGGGACAGAGAGAGAAAGGGAGAGGGAGAAAGAGGCACAGGCTACAAAAAATGGTATTTGATATCAAATATCAAATACTGGTATTTGCAGGATGGAAATGAAAGGATGTACTCTTGTCAACTCAGGGGCATCCAATGTCATCAAAACTGAGCATAAGATATGCAAGAATTTTAAAGGAAATTTAGCTGCCTGATCTACCAAAGCTACAAATAAGAAAAAAGAGCCATAGATTTGGCTATGTTAAAGACAACACTATGTTGTACACAGATATGGTCTCAACATTATTTTTGAACACATTACAGTCTTCCCCTGGGTCCTTCACATTATACAATGTAGGCCATGGCCAGGCCTAGCTTACTTTCGTGATATCCCTCTCCATTTGTGCATACTCTTGGTCATCTTTACTGTGACACAGTTGTGTCTCGCTCCTTACATAAACCCTATAAAACTTTTTACTCAACTCAAGGCAGCTGTTGTCATAATTATGAAGTCCTCAAGACCAGCTTGTTGCCAACTTGTTTGGAGAAGTGGCTAGATTACAAATTTAATTTGTTTTTATATGATTTTGCCAATCAACCCTGCAAGAATGTGGGAGAAAAATAGTAGGGGCCACTCAAGAACCATTAAAATGTCAACATGTTTGGAAAAAGGCCTATTCATAATGTGAATAGAAAATTCTCCTGATATTGCTATTCAGGACACTAGAATGTAGCACTAATCCGGGCATCAAGACTTGTATTGTCAGAAAAGTGAAGAAAGGCAACAGGCCCAGAGTTGGAGGCTGCATACTCTGTCTCATGTCAACAATATAAAGCAAATCAAGAAAATTTTCAAACTTGGAAATAATCCTAAAGTTCCTTATGTTTGCTGGGCATGGTGGTGCATGCCTATAAACCCAGCAGTAGACAGGCTGAGGCAAGAATATTACTTTGAGTTTGAGGCCAACCTGGGCTCCATACATTGTGAGTTCAGAGCCAGCTCGCACTACAAAGCAAGACTTCGTTTCAAAAAATAAAAAGTTCATCGATTCTGAACTCACTAATTTTTGGTAGACTGTTCTTGACAGAATCGCTTCTCCGCACATCAACAGACAAGCTGAACACCTGCTCCTAGGAGGCAGCACTCACTGAAGCACAAAGAGGAAGGTCCTTTCATCACCATGAGAATCTGTGCCAATCCTCACAGTGAAAACTGAGATCATTACCGGCAAGTTTCCTTGAGCTAAAATCTGCCTCTGCATGACTTCCAGTATTTTTAGACAGTGATTACATTTCTATGCTGTCCACACCTACTGTATGTTTCTCTTAACCAAGACAAACCAAGGTTGCTCAACTCTTCCTCACCTGACTTCAGGTCCAGACTCCTCAGAACCCCATTTACACTCTTACATACACATTTATGTTTGTTTAGGGCCCTTGTAAAGTGAGGAGATAAAACTGGGAAATATATCCCAGATGTTTCCTAGAAAGACCCAGACAATACTCTCTTTTTGCTAATGCAGCTACATTTCACTGGCTTTAGGGTGGTGGTGGGTTGAACCCAGGGCCTGCATTTTGAGACAGGGTCTCAGGTCACCTGAGCTGGGCTCAAAATCATGCTACTGTCTCAGCTGCCAAAGTGCTGGGATTATAAGGACATACCAGCGTATCCAGCTGTTTGGCCTCCTTGAAAGCACCACTGTTTTCAATTAAATGAGAATAGTCTTTGGAGTCAGACCCAAGTTTGTATTGATTTTGTGATCTTGGGCAAGTTGTTCTCTCAATCAGAACTTCATTTGTGAAACAGAAATAATCACTGTGTTGATTTTTCACGAGTGTGAAACTGTACAACATAAGCTAAGCATTTAACCTGGTACCAGAAAACAGCAATGGCTCAGAAGTTGTTAACAGGTGTCCTTCTTATCACTTCTGTGTTCATACCATTGATTTTTTTCTTTCCAAAATAAGTAGACACTAAATACAGTACCACCAACCCTAAATTTAATGGATTTTCTCCTTGAAACTTGCAATCTCATATTTACTATTATAACAGGTCAGGAACTGTCATCTCACCTCCCTATTTGACTGAGAGTTTTCTCTCAGTTTGCAACCTAGAACATATCCCCTGGAGAACTGGTCCTCATCTAATTGACTGACAATCCTGTGAACACAGAACTAGGAACAAAGCCCAATGACACCCACCCTTTTATGAGGGTTTTCATCTAGTGCCACTTTTCATCAGCTGTTGAATGAGTCACAAGTACCATGCACTCCTTTGCCCCCCCCATAAGAACATCTTAGGAGAAAAGCCAGACTGGTACAAGTGTCTCTGGCATTCCCTAGACCACTTGGCCAGCAATTCTTTGTAGGAAAAATAATATCTGCCAAGATTTAATGATTTATATGACCTCCTGCTGCTCACTTCTAATTATCTACAAGGCACCTAGCTAATAATCTGAAATACATCTCTTATTTTCCTTCTTTTTTTTTAAATAGTGCTGGAAATTAAACCTGGTTCCACATCATGCAACTCCTCTACTACTGCACTATATCCCAGCCGTTCATCTTCTTTGTGGCTAGCAAAATAATGGTGCCCTAAATATACTTATGTCCAGTTTCTAAAACTTGTACGTTTGCTACTTTGGTGGAATAAGGACTTTGTGATGAAGGTTCAGGACTTTCGGATGGGAGCTTCCTGCATTATCCAGGTAGGCCCACTCTAATCGCAGGACCTCAAAACAGTATCTTTCCTTGCTGTGGGCAGAGAAAAGGCAAGTTCTCTGAAGGAACTGCAGTGTTGCTGATTTAAAGGTGCAGGGAGGAGCCACAACCCAACATAAGTGGGAAGTCTTCAGAAACTGGAAAACACAAGAGGCAGGGTCTGCCCCAGAGCTCTAGGAGGGAACAAAGCCCAGCTGACATTGTGATTTTAGCCCAGTATTGCCTTCTGGCTTTCAAAATGGCACAATGGTAAGTTTATGCTGCTTGAGGCCGAGAGGTATGTGAGGATGTACTACCACAGCCCAGGGAACTATTACCTGCTTGTCATTCTCACTGTAAACTCATACTGAGTTAACATAGACTTTGCTTCAAATTCACTTTTGACCAGTTTGGGATTAATCTGAGCAAGCATAGGAGATCAGTACAGGTCTGGAGAATGTTTAACAAGTGTCAGTGAATCTCCCAATAACAAACATCTTCATGAGTAATTGTATACATTTTCTAAAATCTAAAATTGATCTAGTTTCTAAGGTGACACCCCTGATATAATCCAATAAAATCAAGTGAGGTTTTACTGACTATGTTCTATGCTTATATAGAAATACAAACGTTATCGTGGCAGCCGTGTTTGTGAGGCAGAGCCCAGCTCTATCACTTACCAGTTTTGCGACTTTCAATAGTTCCTTCTATCTTTTAGCACCTCTAGTTTCATACCTGAAAAATAAGGATGTTTGATGAAATAATCTGTAAGGTTTCTTTATTCCTTTAAATTGCTATGCTCTATCAGAGCATAGAAAAAAAATTGTGTTTCCTTGCTGAAGGGTAAATTGATTGAAATGTAGCACTTCAATTCTTTGTTCATGCCAGCCCCGGACATGAAATGCATTCTTCTTTTTTTTTACTACTCAAATTCCCAGTGAGTAAAACCCTACTCTGCTTTCAAGACTCAAATCAAATGCCACTTCTCATGAAAACTTCCTTGATCACAGCATCAAGTGTTAATCTTGCTCTTGTGTGAAACAACCCAGCAAGCACTGCCTGAAGGCTTATCTCAGATGGAGTTATTATTTCCTTCTGTTGCACTGTCTTGCCACTCCAGCCACAGCCACTTCCTCAGGATGAGACCAAAGGACTTGCTGTGTGGCAGTAGTGAGTGTTCAGTGAATAACCAACCTTTCCTCCTATTATAAGTGTTTCCTCCTATTATAAGTGTTGTATGCTTAGGAAGGTCCTCTCGTCTTCTAGAGGCTTCCCTTCCATCATCTCAGACTCCATAATATCCATTATCTGCTCCTACTACACACTGTTTTCCTTTAACTTCAACTTCTCTTCCAGTCTCAGCCCATGCACAATACTATCTATGTACAGGAACCCTCTACTGGTGAGCTTCATGAGTGGAGTTGTCCACATCCCTAGTCTCCACTTCAAATTTTCTTATTTCTGATTCTTTCTGCCTCCACTGATCTTTCCAATTGAACACACTTCCCTCAGGGATAACAGTGCTGTCTAGTTACCAGAGCCAATGCACACCAACTGCTCTTACCCATGAGGAAGCACAGTTGACCGTGACTTCCTTCTTGAATCGTCTCTTCCAATGCCTTCCTCTTTCTGCCTAGATATTCTTTTAGTCTTCTAATCCAGCTCATTCTCTTTTTAAAATTCATTTTAATGAGAAAGAAGTAGCAGACAGTTTCAAAACAGGTTAGTAGGATAATTAGAATAATTAATACATTCCATAGTTGTCCTTGTAGTAGTTATTCAGAGTACAAGATGAAGACATGATATATTGTCTAAACACTATTAATATACATCTTCTCGTTGAACTAAGAGAATATAGCTGTATATCTACCCATATATATATATATATACATATACATTATATATATATATAATTTCACGAAAAATAGTCCTTCCTTGGTATCCCTCTTTTTTGTTTAGTTTTGTCAGAGAAGGGTATGCCATTGCCATTCAAATATAGTAGGTATGTGATTTCAGCAAAATAATACAATATAGTCCAATAGTCCATAATAGTAGTGGATTATCCATGGAACTGGCAATATCAGAAGTTGTTGATTTGAGCCTTTTACAGCTCAGCATATTAATATGGCTTTACGTCTTAGACATTGTGCCTATACTTTTCTGCTGGATGGTTAAGACAAAGCAAGACCTATATAACAAAATATGTAACTTTTGAAATCCCCTCAGTGTGGAGAGCCGTGGAAGAGCAGCCCGGGGACGGTCGGGAGCCGCGGCCCTCTGCGGCCTATGGCGCCTCGGCAGCCTGAGCTAGATTACCCCTCCCATCGTGTGCCCCAAAATGGCGCCCGTTTCCTGCTTCCGCAAACTCTGTAATTTGCCTGCGCTGTGATGTAATCAGCTTTTGCGTGGTAACACCCAATGAGAA